>CAJNDS010002046.1:376200-643700 GCA_905221605.1 Symbiodinium natans
TCTTGAACTCTTCGTGTCTCTCAACGTTTAGGCTCCGCCACAGTCTTTTTTATACATTTTCGGCTTACCCCTTCTTGGCGAACTCTCCTTGGGTTCATGCGTTCTGAACAGCAGTTTCCCAATTCGCATAGGGTCAACAACCATCCGACACTCAAACCTTTCTTGCTGGGGGCCCCTGCCGCCCAGGGCTTGCTCGAAGCGAAAGCCGAGAGCAGCAAACTCCGCTGGCCACAGGTAGTCGCCTGGGCGGCGACTTGGAGTTGCGGCCAACTTTTTGATGGGCAACCATCGTATCCTAGCGGAACAAATGCAGCGATAAAGGCTGGCCAAACCCGAAAAAGCTGAGCCCGGAACAGGCAGGCCCGTCGGACTCTACAAATAGGCGCTCCGCCCAGCTGTCCTCCGGCAATCCGATAGAATCCGATAGAGGTCTGTTTGCTCCGGCCGAGGCGTGGACTGCTGGCAGTTGGGTTTCGCAGAGCTTAGGGTTTTTTGCGGGGCCAGTGCCTTAAGTTCCCGTAAGTTCCCAATAGCAAACGTGCATAGTTGTTCTCCGCGCTTGCGTCTCCGAGAAAGGGCGTGCAAGAGTCAGTGAGATGCTGCCGGTGCTACCGCCCTCAGTGTACATTTAGTGCACGCGCGCCGGGTTCTTACAGGTCAGCTCGCCACCTCTGTGTGCCAAAAAAGTGAGAGCCCTAAGCTCCAAGACCTTCCGCTGAAGCCCCAAAGCCTTTAAAACCCTCAAGATACCGCAAAAGATATCATATAATCTGCGAAATATCTTATCTATATGTATATATATATGTGGCCGAGACCTTTAGGGTCTATTTCACGGCTGGTTCTTCTTTCAGTAGTAGTGCAATAATAATAATAATAATAATAATAATAATAATAATAATAATAATAATAATAATAATTTTAATATTATTATGAGTATAATAATACTGACCGTAATTGTAATAGGAATAATAATAGTACTAGTAATAGTAATAGGAATAGGAATAGTAATAATTCTAGTAATAGTATTAGTAGTAGTAACAGTAATAGTGAAGGTTTGGTCTGTGTGTGCACCGGCGCCAGCAAGTGCAGCCATGTAGCTCTAGCACACTTTGAAGTAAGAGATAGACAAGTTGTTTCATAGCCTGAAGAGGGGCGAAGGGCTCTCTCATTTCCGATTACGAGGTAGAGGTGAGCTATCTCATTTCTTAGAAACATGGAGGAGATCTCATTTCCACGACAGAGACATCTTTCACTCAGGAGAGAACGCAAGCTGTTTCATTTCCAAGAAAATAGAGGAGCTCTATCATGTCGCATTAGAAGTGAGAAGCTCTGCACTAAAAGATAGAAGGCATCGATTCGTTTCCCTTTTTCTTTTGCTTATCAAAGGGTCTTTTCAGTTCGAACACAGGATTTCTTTCATGCCCTATAAGAAGGATCGAGGAGCTCTTTCATCTGAGAGATAGAAGAACGCATTCATGAAGTATACACGAGCTCATTTCTCGTCAAGAGGCAGAGGCGTGCCCAGCTCTACCATTACCTAACTCTTACGTGAAATTTCTCTATCTCGCAATAGGTCATGAGAGACCTCCTTTTTCACGCTGCAGGAAATGAGAGAGTTCTCTTCTATGTCGATTTTCAGAAATAGCTTCGCAGCTTCTCTATCAATGAAGAGTTTTGAAGGCCACTCTGGGCCATTCTCTGTCCATCAAATGGGGCATGACATAACGCATCACTCGCTATCGTTTACGTGATAGAGTTTCGCTATCTCTGAATAGGTCATCTGAAAGCTCCTCTGTATCTTTGCAGCAAGTGAAGGAGCTCCTTGCCTCTTCTGCAAGAGCCCTCCGCTTCCTATTTTGCAATGAGCAAGCTCCTTTATCTCCTCTGGTTCCTAATAGGTCATGAGCGGGCTTCCCTCTCTCCTTCTCTTTTAGGGGATAGAGGAGGTTTTTTCATGTTGCGTTAACAGCTAGAGGACATCATTTATATCCATTCTGTCATTTCGTATGAGAAGATACAGGAGCTCATTCATCTCCTAGTCAGAGATTGAAGAACTCGTTCACAAGAGATATAGATATAAGAAATCTCTCATACAATGTATAAGAGCTCTCTCATGTCCTACCTAGTTCATTTGCCGTCACCAGCGCTCAGCCCTACCATTTCGTATCTTTTATATGACATAGCTTCCTAGTCAGAGATTGAAGAACTCGTTCACAAGAGATATAGATATAAGAAATCTCTCATACAATGTATAAGAGCTCTCTCATGTCCTACCTAGTTCATTTGCCGTCACCAGCGCTCAGCCCTACCATTTCGTATCTTTTATATGACATAGCTTCTCTATCTCGCAATAGGTCATGAGAGACCTCCTCTTTCTTTTGCAGGAAATGAGAGAGGTCTCTATCTACCTTTTGTGAAAGAGCTCCCTTTGTTCAATCACAAGAACTCATTCATAGAAGCTGTAAGAGCTCTCGAATGTACTTTCTTGTTAATTTCCCGTCGATAGGTAGAGGAGCTCACAGCTCTACCACATCCTACCCTTTACATGGAAGAGGCTCCTCTATCTCGTAGCGGGTCAAGAAAGATTGTCTCTATCTCTTTGCAGAACATTAGAGAGTCCTCTACCTACCTCTTGTGAAAGAGCTCCTTCACCTCAAAATCAAATGCCACAACTCGTCTATCTTTCACTGGGACATGAGACAGCTCCATTGTGAATTTCTATTCAGAAATAGCTGCTTCTCTATCGATGAAGAAATCATGCGAGTAGCCGTTTATCGATGCATAAGAAATGACATAGCTCTTTCTACCTTTTTGCGACAGATCTCTTCTTTACCCGAAATGAAAGTTTGGAAGGCCATTCTCTATCCCTTGAATGGGGACACAACTCATCAGTCTCTATCGTTTACGTGAGAGAGTTTCGCTATCTCTGAACAGGTCATCTGAAAGCTCCTTTGTGTCTGCGCAGCAAGTGAAGGAGCTGCTTGCCTCTTCTGCAATAGCTCCTCCGCTTCCTATTTTGCAATGAGCAACCTCTTCTATCTCCTTTGGTTCCTATTTCTCGTTTGCCATCACTAGGCAGAGGAGCTCTCAGCTCTACCATGACCTATCTTTTACATGAAAGAGGCTTCTCTATCTCGTAACGGTTCATGGAGTCATGACAGATCTTCTCTATCTCTTTGCAAGAAAAGAGAGAGTGCTCTACCTACCTCGTGTGAAAGAGCTCCTCCACCCCTTGTGATCGAGAGTGACAGAACTCGTCTATCTTTCAATGGTGCATGAGCCAGGTTTTTTGTTTGTATTTGAGAAAAAGCTTGTCTACCCGTGAAATAATAAGAAATGAATAGCTCTTCTACCTTTCTGTGACAGATCTCTCCTTTATTCGAAATGAAAGTCTGGAAGGCCATTCTCTATCCCTGAAATGGGGCATGACATAACTTTTCAATCTCTATCGTTTACGTGATCGAGTTTCGCTATCTCTGAATAGGTCATCTGAAAGCTCCTCTGTATCTTTGCAGCAAGTGAAGGAGCTCCTTGCCTCTTCTGCAAGAGCCCTCCGCTTCCTCTTTTGCAATGAGCAAGCTCTTTATCTCCTCTGTTTCCTAACAGGTCATGAGACAGCTCATTTCCACACTGTCATTTCGTATGCGAAGACACAGGAGCTCATTCATTTTCTATTCAGAGATTGAAAAACTCATTCATAAGAAATGTATGAGAGTTCTCTCATGTCCTATCTAACTGATTTCCCGTCACTAGGCAGAGGAGTCCTCAGCTCTACCATTTCTTATCTTTATATGACATAGCTTCTCTATCTCGCAATAATCAGGTCGTGAGAGACCTCCTCTTTCTTTTACAGGAAATGAGAGAGGTCTCTATCTACCCTTTGTGAAAGAGCTCCCTTTGTTCACTGGCAAGAACTCATTCATGAAAGCTATAAGAGTTCCCGTCGATAGGTAAAGGAGCTCACAGCTCTTCTATATCTTACCCTTTACGTGAAAGAGGCTCTCTATCTCGTGGGTCATGAAAGATCGTCTCTATCTCTTTGCCGGACATGAGAGCGTCCTCTACCTACCTCTTGTGAAAGAGCTCCCCCACCTCGTAACGTACAAAGACAGAACTCGTCTATCTTTCAATGGGACATGATCCGTCTCTTTGGTTTTGGTTGAGAAAAGCTTCTCTATCCATGAAGCAAACATGAGAGAAGCCGATTGTCTCTAGGCTGCTTATCGCTTCGTAGGAAATGACATAGCTCTTTTACCTTTTTGCGAGAGATCAACCCTAATTGAAGGTTTCGAAGGCCTATCCCTGAAATGGAGCGTCGCATAACTCATCAGTCTCTCTCGCTTACGTGAGACAGCATTTATTCTATTTCGTAACAGGTCATCTAAACGCTCTTCTATGCGTTTGTAGAAGTAGAAGAGCTCCTTGCCTCTTGTGCAAAAGCTCCTCCGCATCCTAAAGAGCAATGAGCAAGCTCTGCTATCTCCTCTCTCTTGAATAGGTCATGAGAGGGCTCCCCTCCCTCTGGTTGAGGGAATGACAGAGCTCCTCCGCCCCTTACGAAAGAGCCTTTCTCCTGCTTGAAAAGCTGCGGGCGGGTGCTCTGGCGCCTCGTAGGTTTGGGAGGGCTCCTTTTCACATCTTTATCTTTCCGACTCCGAGATATAGGAGCTCATTTTTTCGAAAGTGGTAGCAGAGATCTCTCATTTCCAAGAGATCTTTGTCACTCAGGGAGAAAGCAAGGTTTTTGATTTCAAAGAAATGGAGGAGCTCTTTCATGTCCCATTAAGAGTGTGGAGCGCTCTCATTACGCATGAAAAGATTGATGACATGGATTCGTTACCATTCTTTAACTTTTCTCGAAGGGTCTTTTCTTTTCATATGCAGGATCTCTTTCATTTCCTATGAGAAGATAGAGGAGCTCTTTCATCTCAAAGATAGAAGAATGCATTCATAAACGGTATAAGAGCTCTCCCATGAACTATATCTCATCGTAGGGGGCATAGGAGTCTTAGGGGGCTCAGGATTCGCGTGCAGGGTGTAAGGTTTATAGGGCTACGGGAATTTAATGGAGGGTGTATTTGTGTAGTCTGCCTATTACCGTAACCAACCCGTGACATAACCCAGAGCCATTACTTGCAAGACTGCTTCTTGAAAGCAAGAGCGCTAGTGTCTAACCATTGTACATTCCTACATGAGATACCACACCACATCTTGAAAACACCTCTTTCTCCAAGGGTTTACTGGGGCATTAAGGAACAAGAACGTGATGGTTTCAGCACCAAAGTAAGGGAATAGCAAAGGGTTTCCAGGGAAAACTTCCCTGATGCAACCGGTCTCTATCTCACAAGAGGTCATGAGAGACCTCCTGTATCACATTGCAGGAATGAGAGAGTTCTCCACCATGTTTGTTTTCCGAAATAGCTTCTCTATCAATGAAGAGTTTTGAAGGTCGCCCTGGGCCATTCTCTGTCCGATAAATGAGACATGACATAACTCATTAGTCTCTATTAAGAGAGTCTCTATCTCTACGTGATCGAGTTTCGCTATCTCTGAATATACGTCGTCTGAAAGCTCCTCTGTGTCTTTGTAGCAAGTGAAGGAGCTCCTTGCCTCTTCTGCAAGAGCTCCTCCGCTTCCCTTTTGCAATGAGCAAGCTCTTCTATCTCCTCTGGTTCCTAACAGGTCATGACTTCTGCAAGAGCTCCTCCTCTTGATATTTTGCAATGAGCAAGCTCTTCTATCTCCTAATAGGTCAGAGAGGGCTTCCCTCTCTCCCACTCTTGTAGGGGATAGAGGAGCTTTTTCTTGATGCTTTAAAAGCTCGAGGGCATCGTTCATTTCCTGTCTGTCATTACGTATGAGAAGAGACAGGAGCTCATTCATCTCCTAATCAGAGATTGAAGAACTCCTTCAGGAGAGCTCTCTCATATCCTATCCTTTTGGTTCCCCGTCACTAGGTCCCTAGGTAGAGGAGCTCTCAGCGTCTCAGCTCTACCGTTTGCTACCTTCTACGTGGCAGAGCTTCTTTATCTCGCAATAGGTCATGAAAGACTTTCCAGCAAATGAGAGAGTTCTCTACTTTACCGCTTGCGAAAGAGCTCCCCTTTTTCAATGACAAGAATTCACTCATACAAGCTACAAGAGCACTCTAATGTCCTGTCTTGCTCATTTCCCGTCAATGGGTAGACGAGCTCGCAGCTCTACCGTTTCCTACCCTTTACATGAAAGAGGCTCCTCTATCTCGTAGCGGGTCATGAAAGATCGTCTCTATCTCTTTGCCGGACATGAGAGAGTCCTCTACCTACCTCTTGTGAAAGAGCTCCCCCACCTCGCAACGTACAAAGACACAACTCGTCTATCTTTCAATGGGACGTGATTCTCCTTTGCTTTTGGTAAGCCCGAACGACTACCGGAATTAACTTCTTGCATTTCTTGTTGTTCTCACAGACAGGAAGAAGTTACGGAAATTAATGAATTGTGAATTTCTTTAATTTGTTTTCATTAATCTCGCAAGCCCGAACAGCTGCCGGAATTAGTTTCATGAATTTCATTAATTTCTTTAATTTCTTTGATTTCTTTATTGTTTGAATTTTAAAGAAATTAATTGATTTCTTTAATTTCTTTAATTTCGCACAGAGAGGCCCAGAAATTAAAGAAATTAATGAAATTCATTAATTTCTTTAATTTCTTTAATTTCTCACAGAGAGGCCCCGAAATTAAAGAAATTAATGAAATTGATTAATTTCTTTAATTTCTTTAATTTTCTCACAGAGAGGCCCAGAAATTAAAGAAATTAAAGAAATTAAAGAAATTAATTAATTTCATTAATTTCTTTAATTTCTTTAATTTCATTAATTTCTTTTAATTAGTCTCGCAAGCCCGAACGGCTGCCTGAATTAATTTCTTTAATTTCTTTTTTATTTCTTTAATTTCTTTAATTTCTCACAGAGAGACCCAGAAATTAAAGAAATTAAAGAAATTAATTGGGGGAGCCCACCCGGCTCACGGGACTAATTTAAACTAGAAGACGATTGGCCCGAAAGCATCGATTTGCGGTGCGTTGAGTACTACACAGGGGTTTCAAGGGAAAACTTCCCTGAAACAATCGGGGCCAAAAAAAAGCGCAACAGGGAAACATCAGGGAAATTTTAAGTTACGCTTTGGGTGGAGGCGTTGCCTGCAGGACAGCTCATGACCGATTGCTTGTAGTCCTGAAATTCTGTCTGCTTGCTCTGCGAAATTGTTTAGGGAGTAAGGGGGCTTCGACAGCTTAGGGAGCTTACGGGACTTAAGGAGGCTTGGCGGGCTCAGGGGGCCTGGGGAGCTTCGGGGCCTTAGGAAGTGTAGGGGGCTTGGGAGTCTTAGAGAACTTGGGATTCTTAATTAGAGGGCCTGGAGGCCGTAGGAGTCTTTGAGCGTTTAGGGTTTAGGGTTTAGAGTTTAGGGTTCAGGGTTTAGGGAAAATGGTTTGTTTAGAGAGGGTGTATTTACATAGTCTGCCTATGAACGTAGCAAACTCGTGACACACATTACATGCAAAACAGCTTCTTGAAAATTAGAGCGCTAGTACCAAGCCATTGTACACACAACTATATGAAAAATCCTTCCTACATCTTGAAGGCGTCCCTTTCTTTAAGGGATGAATGGGGAAATTAAGGGAAAGAAAGGGTGATGGTTTCAGCACGAAAGTAAGGGAATAGAAAAGGGAACGCGATAAAGATGCACGAAGGCTTAAAGAGGCCCAGAAAATCAAGAAATTAACGAGGATGGTTAATTGCTTGAATTTCTCTAATTTCTCACAGAGAGGCTTAGCATTTAAAAAGCCAGAGAAATTAATTAATTTCATTACTTTCTTTAATTTCTTTTAGTTAGTCTCGCAACCCCACGCGGCTACCGGATGTTTTTTGTTAATTTCTTTAATTTCTCACAGAGAGGCCTAGAAAATAAAGAAATTACAAAAATTAATTACCCGGCTCACGGGATTAGTTTAAATAAAAGAAATTAATGAAATTGATCAAATAAAAGAAATTGATTAATGTATTTAGTTTCTTTGATTTCTCACAGATAGGCTCTGAAAGTAGAGAAACTACAGAAATTAATTTCAGAGAGGCCCAGAAATTAAAGAAATTAATGAAATTAACTAATTTCTTTAATTTCTCACATAGAGGCCCAGAAATTCGAGAAATTAAAGAAATTAACTACTTTCATTAATTTCTTTAATTTCTTTAATTTCTTTAATTTCTTTTAACTAGTCTCGCAAGCCCGAAGGGCTACCGGAATTTATTTCTTTAATTTCTTTAATTTCGCACAGAGATGCCCATAAACTAAAGAAATTAAAGAAATTAATTGGGGGAGCCCCCCCGGCTCACGGGACTAATTAAAATAAATTAAAGAAATTAATGAAATTAATGAAATTAAAGAAATTAATTAATTTCTTTAATTTCTTTAATTTCGCACAGAGAGGCCCAGAAATTAAAGAAATTAATGAAATTAATTAATTTCTTTAATTTCTTTAATTTCTCATAGGGAGGCCCAGAAATTAAAGAAATTAAAGAAATTAATTAATTTCATTAATTTCATTAATTTCATTAATTTCTTTAATTTCTTTAATTTCTTTAATTTCTTTAATTTCTTTTAATTAGTCTCGCAAGCCCGAAGGGCTACCGGAATTAATTTCTTTAATTTCTTTAATTTCTCACAGAGAGGCACAGAAATTAAAGAAATTAAAGAAATTAATTGGGGTAGCCCCCCGGCTCACGGGACTAATTAAAATAAATTAAAGAAATTAATGAAATTAATGAAATTAAAGAAATTAATTAATTTCTTTAATTTCTTTAATTTCGCACAGAGAGGCCCAGAAATTAAAGAAATTAATGAAATTATTTAATTTCTTTAATTTCTCACGGAGAGGCCCAGAAATTAAAGAAATTAATGAAATGAATTAATTTCTTTAATTTCTTTAATTTCTCACAGAGAGGCCCAGAAATTAAAGAAATTAAAGAAATTAATTGGGGGGCCCCCCCCGGCTCACGGGACTAATTAAAATAAATTAAAGAAATTAATGAAATTAATGAAATTAAAGAAATTAATTAATTTCTTTAATTTCTTTAATTTCGCACAGAGAGGCCCAGAAATTAAAGAAATTAATGAAATTGATTGATTTCTTTAATTTCTTTAATTTCGCACAGAGAGGCCCAGAAATTAAAGAAATTAATGAAATTAATTAATTTCTTTAATTTCTTTAATTTCTCATAGAGAGGCCCAGAATTTAAAGAAATTAAAGAAATTAATTAATTTCATTAATTTCTTTAATTTCTTTAATTTCATTAATTTCTTTTAACTAGTCTCGCAAGCCCGAAGGGCTACCGGAATTAATTTCTTTAATTTCTTTAATTTCTCACAGAGAGGCCCAGAAATTAAAGAAATTAAAGAAATTAATTGGGGCCCCCCCCCGGCTCACGGGACTAATTAAAATAAATTAAAGAAATTAATGAAATTAATGAAATTAAAGAAATTAATTAATTTCTTTAATTTCTTTAATTTCGCACAGAGAGGCCCAGAAATTAAAGAAATTAATGAAATAAATTAATTTCTTTAATTTCTTTAATTTCTCACAGAGAGGCCCAGAAATTAAAGAAATTAATGAAATTAATTAATTTCTTTAATTTCTTTAATTTCTCACAGAGAGGCCCAGAAATTAAAGAAATTAAAGAAATTAATTAATTTCATTAATTTCTTTAATTTCTTGAATTTCCTTAATTTCTTTTAATTCGTCTCGCAAGCCCGAAGGGCTACCGGAATTAATTTCTTTAATTTCTTTAATTTCTCACAGAGAGGCCCAGAAATTAAAGAAATTAAAGAAATTAATTGGGGGGGGCCCCCCGGCTCACGGGACTAATCAAAATAAATTAAAGAAATTAAAGAAATTAATGAAATTAATGAAATTAAACAAATTAATTAATTTCTTTAATTTCTTTAATTTCGCACAGAGAGGCCCAGAAATTAAAGAGATTAATGAAATTATTTAATTTCTTTAATTTCTTTAATTTCTCACAGAGAGGCCCGGAAATTAAAGAAATTAATGAAATTAATTAATTTCTTTAATTTCTTTAATTTCTCACAGAGAGGCCCAGAAATTAAAGAAATTAAAGAAATTAATTAATTTCATTAATTTCATTAATTTCTTTAATTTCTTTAATTTCTTTAATTTCTTTAATTTCTTTAATTTCATTAATTTCTTTTAATTAGTCTCGCAAGCCCGAAGGGCTACCGGAATTAATTTCTTTAATTTCTTTAATTTCTCACAGAGAGGCCCAGAAATTAAAGAAATTAAAGAAATTAATTGGGGTAGCCCCCCCGGCTCACGGGACTAATTAAAATAAATTAAAGAAATTAATGAAATTAATGAAATTAAAGAAATTAATTAATTTCTTTAATTTCTGTAATTTCGCACAGAGAGGCCCAGAAATTAAAGAAATTAATTAAATTAATTAATTTCTTTAATTTCTTTAATTTCTCATAGGGAGGCCCAGAAATTAAAGAAATTAATGAAATTAATTAATTTCTTTAATTTCTTTAATTTCTCACAGAGAGGCCCAGAAATTAAAGAAATTAAAGAAATTAATTAATTTCATTAATTTCTTTAATTTCATTAATTTCTTTAATTTCTTTTAATTAGTCTCGCAAGCCCGAAGGGCTACCTGAATTAATTTCTTTAATTTCTTTAATTTCTCACAGAGAGGCCCAGAAATTAAAGAAATTAAAGAAATTAATTGGGGTAGCCCCCCCGGCTCACGGGACTAATTTAAATAAATTAAAGAAATTAATGAAATTAAAGAAATTAATTAATTTCTTTAATTTCTTTAATTTCTTTAATTTCGCACAGAGAGGCCCAGAAATTAAAGAGATTCATGAAATTAATTAATTTCTTTAATTTCTTTAATTTCTCACAGGGAGGCCCAGAAATTAAAGAAATTAATGAAATTAATTAATTTCTTTAATTTCTTTATTTTCTCACAGAGAGGCCCAGAAATTAAAGAAATTAAAGAAATTAATTAATTTCATTAATTTCTTTAATTTCTTTAATTTCTTTAATTTCTTTTAATTAGTCTCGCAAGCCCGAAGGGCTACCTGAATTATTTCTTTAATTTCTTTAATTTCTCACAGAGAGGCCCAGAAATTAAAGAAATTAAAGAAATTAATTGGGGGAGCCCCCCCGGCTCACGGGACTAATTAAAATAAATTAAAGAAATTAATGAAATTAAAGAAATTAATTAATTTCATTAATTTCTTTAATTTCGCACAGAGAGGCCCAGAAATTAAAGAAATTAATGAAATTAATTAATTTCTTTAATTTCATTTATTTCCCTAAGAGAGCCCCAGAAATTAAAGAAATTAAAGAAATTAATAGGTAAATAAATTAAATTCCTCATACAAGTGATATACGTGAAATGGACCCAAAAGGTCCCTCTCACATATATATATATATGATGGATCATCAAACCAGAGTTTCTGATGGGAGTGAGGGCGGGGGCGATGCCTCCCCCAGAATCTTCTGGCCATAGGCCTCAGCGGCCTCTAGGTCGAGCTGGTGCCTGCAGATCCAGAGAGAAGAACACACGTAAGGGGGTAGTTAGGAGGGGTTTAGGGCTCAGTTGTGGGGTTGTGGAGGGTAAGGTTTGGGGTGCGTGCTCTCCACCTGTTTTGAGCTGGATCAAACAATGTCCGAAACCGGTACAAGTAAGCTTGGTACCCGCCTCAACTCAATGGTTACAGCGGCTACAGGACCTTGAATGGTGGAGACCCTGAGGCGAAAAATCGCTGCCTCAGCAAGCGCCGGCGGGCCGATGCCTGAAGGGCACGCTTTGTAAAAGACTTCGTCTAAACAGTTTTTAGGCAACTGTAAGCTGCTGTAAGCTTCTCGACCTTCAGGCTGACAGGGTTTCTGGCCTTCCCTGTCTCGGCTTTTTCCTCAGATTTCCTCAAGCCTAGCTCGGCACGCCCGACGCCGACGCCCGAGCGCGTGTGAGCTGTCGTACCTGTCGTGCTCTCCTGCGGCACGCTCCAAGCGTTGCCTCCACCAGGGTACGAAGCCTTTGCGAGGGCTTCGGTGGCCTTCGCAGCTCTTCAGGCCTGTTCCTTGGCTTCCTGTGTGCGCCATGGTTTCGAGAGACCCCAAGCTGCCGCAACCTTGTTTGGGGAGAAGGTCATGACTCGTTATGACATCTTCCTCTCTTGTGCCAGCACCGTGAATCCTGCAATGTTTGCCAAAAGTTGCTTTGATGCCACCCCCCGACCCGCACCCGGCACCCCCCACGCTCTTCACCACCTCTGCATTCTTCCCACCATTCTATGGATTCTATGCGATCACCAGGTCACCACGCCACATGCTCAAGCGACGTCTCATGTTAGATCGTCCCGCCTGGAGCTGCAACTGCCCCGTCGCTGGCGATGGAGCCCGGTGTCTGGTGGAGCCTGCGGTCAGGAACTCTATGGAACTCTCTGGAACTCTATGGAACTCTATGGAACTCTCTGGAACTCTCTGGAACTCTATGGAACTCTATGGAACTCTCTGGAACTCTATGGAACTCTCTGGAACTCTATGGAACTCTATGGAACTCTACGGAACTCTCAACTCTGCAGCATGCATTCTAAACACCTGTCAGCGAAGATATGGACGCTGAGCCCCAAACTTGAAGCCTTCACCAACTTCACTTTTATTTGAACAAAACGCAACTGTTTTGCAACGCGCTCATTGACTGTGGCACCCGGTAGCTCGCGCCTTTGGCCAGGGGTGGCAGCAGCATATGCTCCTGAGGTCAACTGCTTTACTGTTCTTTGCTGTGCTACGAGTTTTGGTTACTTTGTGGCGATGTGTTGCTGCTGGCGCGACATGCCTTCTGCTGTACCCTCTGCAGCACTGGGCTGCTAAAGCAAAGCAGATCTGCAAGAAGTCAAGCAACGAGTACAACTCCAAGACTAGAATCTGGCGGCCGCACATGCGAAAAGCAAATCTGCTGACTCGACGGTATCAAAACCCCAGTCGCTGAAAGCATCCACTTCTTGCCCGAGCGGCCATTGCAGGTGCCCATGAATGCCGATGGCCATTCGAAGTGCCTTGGGGAGATGTTCGAGATGGAAAGAGATGAAGAGAAGTGGGTGGCAAAGGGCTCGGGCCTAGGCCCAGGTCATCCTCTAGAGTCTAGAGATGTCTAAAGTGTCCAGAGTCCTCAAAGGAAGAGAGACAGAGCTCCGGATGCACCAGGGGCCCCGCCGGTTTTCTTGGAGCTGGCACCTCAGAAGATCCCGAGATTAAGATGTTGAATCTTAGGCCTTATGAGGCCCTTCAGAGCCTTCAGGGTCCATGCTTCATCTGAATCATGCTGGCCACGACCCCTGAACTTCCTGGCGTTGTCAGACACATGTAACGCATCTCATCAGTTGGGGGGTGGAAAAGCATGACAGTGGCCATGCCAAATGACGCACGTCAGGACGAAATAACTATTCCTTCCCAATCCTCGAAACTGCATGGACACTTGAGTTCAGGCAGAAATACCTGTGTATGCAACAATACATATCAACACTTCATGTATGGCAGACGCTGCATTGCAAAGTTCTTGCCGTCGGAAGATTAGCCCTACGTCCTCCAACCCCCTCTAGACTCCAACCCCGAAAAGAACCTGGGCCTGAATGCCTTCAGGGCAAAAGGCAAATTTTGATGCCTGAAAATTGTGGGTTTGGGGCGGTCAGGCCCAGGCCGAAAGCAACTTTTAACTCCTAACTATGCCTGGAAACAGTTTCAGACCCAAGAGGAATCCATGCAGAAGGCTTTGTGAGGAAGGCCCGTAAAATACCCAACAGTTTTTGTCTGCCACCGGGCAGCGCGACAGCGCAAGAGAGGCTCCTGCAACTGCAGGCTGGAGGAGACTTGAGGAGACTGGAGGAAACTTGAGGAGACTTGTGGGCTTCATTTGGGCCGTGAGCCCCACACTTGTCTTGGAACCCTTACTTTGAGAGGGCGAGGGAGGGACTGTAATTAATAATGTCCACCTGACTTTCAGCCTCGCAAAACCCCCCCAAAACTCACAAGTTTCAGCTGTGGCCTGGCTTCTCGAACTGCTGGGCAGTGAGTCTGGCAGCTGCAACCTCTGCTTCAGGAAGATCAACACTTTGGGTTTGGGCCGGTTTGGGTATCTGAGGCTTAGCAGCTACACGCAGCAAACCCCCGCAGCTACAAAGTGAGAATACATTTCAGGCCTTCGGACGAGTAGTTGTTGGCGAGTAGATAAGCTGCTTTTTTCGGGCACCCCCCGCACACAGTAGGCTGCATTTAGCAAAAGCTGTGTCCGGCAGGACCTGAGCACGTGGAGAAGGAAATTTTCCAAGCTGGTGGAGAAAGACAAGGCATGTCTGATCATGTCTGGACCTTCGAAAGTGTGCTCGAAGCATCGAGTAGTGTTCATATTCACCCGCGAGTCGGCTTCAACACGTTCCCAAAACACATCCCCGAACCACACCACTGCCGCCCGCAAAAGAGGCGCTCCCTTGTTTTGATCCCTCCCCTCCCCCGCACCCCCTCCCCTCCCCTCCACCAAAAAAACCAAAACAGGCACACAACTGACTTCGCAACTCCGAGGCACATCCTGGCGCAGCTTCGACGGCGGCACGCTGCTGGACCGGTTCATCGGGGCATCGCGGGGGGGGTCTCGTCTCTTGAGCGGACCCCGTGCGACTAATCTGAAGGGGCCGCCAGGACTCCGCCAGGGAGTCTAGGGCATGAGGTGGGGCGTTTTGGGGCGCTTGGGGGTCTTGAGGAGTCTTGAGGCTGTGGATCGCAGCGTTCCCAAGATAGTAAGGCGCAAGGTTAGGGCTCTTGAGGTTTTCTGTTTTGGTTGCAGGGTTTCTGGACACACTCATGGACAACTTCAAAAGCTCGAGCCACCCGGGCAAAGCGGCAGAAGGACAGGCTACAAGCACAGAAGTTGCCCGATTTCTTCCCATCAAGTACTCAGTCCACAAGCACGCCCAATTGGACTCAAAACAGGCTCTTGGCTGTGCTTGGCAGAGGAGCCCTGAGCGTACTCCGCACAAACCGCACCACCCTCAAATACACTCTCAAGTTTGCCCTTAGCAAAGCATAATAATAGTCAAGTCCACAAGTCCTGGACCGAATGGACGTTAAAACAGAAAGTGTTGGCTGGACTCTGGAGGATGGCGCCATCGAAATCCTCGGCGACCCCCCGCGGCACGGGATAGCCATCGTGGAGAGGCACCTTGCATTCGAACAGAGCGGAAGGGCTTCTCATGAGGGTCCGCAAGATCCGTCCAAAGAGAACACTGACCCGGAGGGTCAAGAGAAAATCATCGCTGAAGCCTTGAGATGACATTCCGGAGGGGCAGGAACCCTTTGAACCTTAACGGGCCCGGCCATTTAGTTAGCTCTCAGCAGCAAAAGCCCCCATGAGTCCACCCTTTTGTGGCACCAGATTGCAAACCTAAACAGGACCCATAAATGAAACCGTCAGCGCCACAGAACCGGGTGACCGGCGAGTCGGAACTCAAAATTGCAAAGACGCGTGAAAACGAACGCGGCAGTCGGAGAAACCGCACCAGGAGCCCCGTCCGAGGTACAATGTAACTGTTCTCCCATGCCTTCGATATCCCATACTCTGGGACCATCATGCCCTTTCGGTCTCGAAGCCCCACTGGGAACCAGGCCTCTTCGTCAGGTCCAGTCCTCTGGAGCTTCAGAGTTTAGGCTTCTGGGCTTCAGTGTCTAGAGAGAAGATTAATGAAGAGTGCGGGTGCTAAGTAGGGTATGGTAGGGGTTAAAGAAAGGCAGCGCGGCACAGCTACGCCACGCTTGAGTTTGGCCCTAACCCTTAAACTCCTGGATCCAAAGCTCCCAAAGTAAAAAGCGCACGGCGTAAAGGGGCATTCCTCCCTGGCCCAGCTCCCTATCCTGCTCCCTATCCTTGCGGGCCTGGATTGGCAAATTGGCATGGGCCCCACGTCACCAGAGGCACTGGAGGGCCTGATTGCGAAAGCGTTTTACTGTTGGAGCACTTAGAAGCTTCTTGGTTTTACAAGTCTTTAAACACCTTCCGCTTAGGAGTGGCAGGGTCTTGATTCTGCTGAGGTTTCTTTGTGTCTGGGCCCCGGGCTTCAGCTTTAACTCTACTGTTCGGACTGTTCGGAGTGAAACAGGCAAATCTAAAGGCATTACAAGCACCGCGCATACTGCACACTGTCAAGGGACACATCCCCCAACAGCTCCCAGATGCAGGGCTCAAAAGCGAGTCCAGCCATTAGTGCTCAAAGGGCCGGGCTGGGAAGACCGGGCCGAGATGTTCAAACCTCAGTCGCCGAAGCTGGGCATGCAAGGCAATGAACCTCGCGGTATCCACAGGAAGCTGCAGAACCCCAAAAGCATCCAAAAAGCCGTCGAATACCCAACCCTCAGGCCACCAGGCCACTAGGCCACTCCAACAAGCACAGCAACGTCGTGCGAAGGTCGGCCGAAAGAATCAAGCAATAAAACCGTGGAGCATTTCCCGCCCGATATCTCCCTGATCTCTTCTGCCTTCTTCTGACTTCTGGGTCCATTTACATGCCGGGCGGCGGCTCGGTGATGGCGGCTCAGCCGGCCCTCAGAAGCGCAGTGCCCCTCTCAGCCCTCTCAGCCTAGCCCAAGTTCCCATCAGCAGGCAAGGCCCGGTAAAGCCCGAAATCTTGGGACCTTGACGGCTTGACCCAAACATGCGAAACTTCAGTCACCATCCAAAAACTCGCGAACTTCCCTCATGGACCGAGCTGGCTCTGGTACGGCTTCTGGTAAACCCTCGAAGAGTCGTTAGTTACCGTTAGTTTACGAGCTACTTGTGTCGGCACTTGCCCGGGAGAGGACTGTGACACCCTACGTCCCTACGTTCTAGGACTGACCCTCAGACCTTGTACGCGCAGCCCCAGGTGCTTCAGAGTCTTTTGGAGCTCCAAGTCAGATACGGCTTTGCTTGAATGATCCAATTACATGATGCAAGGAAAAGAAGGGTTGCTCCCCACTAGGAAACCCTTGACCAGAAGTCTGCATCGACTCGGATTCTGGGCTTCTGGCAAAGCCCACAGGCGAAGCTCATGCCTGACTCCTCCTGCAAATCTGCAAAGACAGTTCAGCTATCTAAGGCTAGCATCGTTGAAGGCACAGCGCGGACTCCCGGAGGCCCAGAGCCCACAAACTTGCGGGGTCCTGGTCGTCGGAGTCCACGATACCTCAGCCCCACATGCCCTCGACCCTTAGACTCAGAGTCTGAGAGGTTGCTTGGATCTACAAAGTTGGCCAGGGCCTTTTAGGGCCTCTTCGCTCGGAGCTTTTCTTACCACGATGCCGCGCATTGCACTTGTGCATTGCGCAAAGTGCACCTCAAACCCGCCCTCGGCCCTAAGTCATGGACCACCACTGCCGCCCCCCGTGATGCGTGCGGCCCAAACAGGGCCATGGTCACCGCCCACGTCGCCGACCAAAGTCTCCTTGGTCCGGGGATGTCTTAAGGGCTTGGGGAGCCATAGTCCAGCGGCAGCAAGGCTCTGTCAGGACTCCTGGCATGCTTCAAGAATGCTTCATCGTCTCAGGCAAAACAGCTCCGCTGGAAGCACGAGGCCCGCTCCGCTGCTGCGCGGGGCTCGCTCTGCGTGGGCCCTTGCATGGACCTTTCAACGCGCACTTTGCAAGACACTTCGTGGGCTGGTCAGCCTCTCTCGAACTGCGTACTTGGGTAAACCCACGAGCAGGCACAAGGAAGGTCAGTTCTGAGAGATGCGGTGTTGGGTTGTGAAGTTGGAGAGAGAAGTCTCGAGCCTTGTGGTTCTTTTTGAGCCCTCAAACCACAGACCCTTGACTTCACGATGAGATTTTGTTTGGGCCCCCTACAATTTCTTTGGATCCCTCACCCGTGCTTCACTGATATTGCTTCAACACAGGACAAAGGTGCTACTGAATTTGCTTGTGGGTGAGGCCTTGACTTGCTTCAGTACCTAACAACTTGGGTGCTCTGGTGGTCGCTACCTGCCCGTGCTGGCTTCGGAGACGTGGTGATATTCTCTTCAAGTTGGTTGATCGCTATTATTTCTTTAAACCCCGTATGCCTGAATCAATTCCCCCAACGCAAAGCCCTCGGTTGTTTGTATTAAACGGAGTCAAACGCTTGTGTGGGCCGAGGGCTTAAACTCCAAAGCCTTTTGGAGGGGGGGCTTGTGCCACCGAGGGGCCCAGTACCAGGGGCGCTATGTGGCTCACCCATGTGCTCGCGGTCCTGTAAGCGTGCATGGTCTTACAGCCTGCTTGTGGCAGTTGTTTGGCAAGTGCATTGCCCCTGAGCCTGCAAGGACTGCCTCATCATGCAGGAGCTGACTTGATAGAGCTGTGAAAGCAGGCTTGGTGCTGACGCAAGACCCCTTAAACTTTGAGATCGGCCCATCCAAAACCCTCCCGACCCCCCGAAGCCCAGTAAACTCGGGGAGGTCCGGAGCCCCGCCAGAACCAGCTGCAGCCTGCTCGCGCAAATCACGAGACAAGATCGTACATGAAACCATGAAACCCTTTCTGTTGAAGATAGCGTCATGTGATCCACTCCTAGCTTCGAGCTCTACGTGCTTGAACAACATGACAACTTCTTTGAAGAGGATGTCTAGTCTTGGCCCGTCCACTCCTGAGTCTTATTCAAAGGACGGAACCTTCTGTCTGCAAACAAAGCGGATGTCTCTGTGATACATCTCTGTCACCAATCCGAAAACCCCTCCCTTAACTTCTAATCCCGATGCCTCAGCTTCTAAGCCCTCAACTTCCGCTCTTCCCATGCCCAGCCGACCCAACCTCAAAGGCACCGCTGCCGCCACTGCCGCCACAGGCGCTCTGAGACCATGCGGCCGCCTCCGCCGGGGCCTCAGGGCTTCAGAGGGCTCTCGAATTGGTTTTGTCCTGGCCTTAGATTCCAAGGCCAAGGCCTCGAACGCGCCACTGCCGCCGCTGCCGCCGCAGGCACTGCGGGACCACGCCCCGCCAACCTGCCATGAGCTTGGCAGGGTGCAAGCTGAACTGTACTCAAATAAACGAAGGGGAGGGCAACCCCTGAAATCTGAAGGCAGGAACGGATGAAACAAGCATTGGTGACAAACGTGGCTGCAACCGCTTCACCCCCACAAAGACACCAGACAAGCCAAGCGCCTCGGCTGCCTGAGGCGGCGCAGCCTGTCAGCAGTCTCTGCCGAGTCGAAGTGAATGCACTGAATGCACTGGGTGCACAGATTGACACACAGGCCAATTAGGCTGGAGTCCGATGCCGCTCAGCAGAAACCAAGGGGGGGTTGCATACATGGCGACAGAAGCTACAGGACGACTTCGTGGGCAGCAGAACACCGCGTGGGCCAACGAAAACCGGAGGCACAGTCATTGGGCGCATGGCCACCTCGGACGTTGCTTCTGCCTCTTGCCCGCCGGCAGCACCACCCACGTCACCGCGGAGGCCCGTCAGGGAAACCTCGACGATATCATCCTGATTCAAGCACAAAGCAGTAAAGCAAGCATATGAAAACAACATGAACGCAACAGAGGATGAGACTCAATAAATCAAGTTGCACAAGCAACCGTTAGCAGCCGTTAGCAGAGACTAGGAAAGAGTTCTCTTCAGACACATGGAAGCCCAACTCGATACCCACGGCCGTTGACGACGAGGTCCTCATTGGCAGCGACGCTGTCGTCCCCGCCGATGTCGTCGTCTCCGCCGATATCACCGCGTGTGGCATTCCTCCAAGCTTCCAGGGCTTTCGAAGTTCTTTGGGTCACTTTAGGAGAGCTTGGGCCTGGAGACAATTTTGCAGCTGCCAGGGACCCTTGGGGTCTCAAGGCTTCCCCGAAAGCCCTGCGCGGGAGGCCCCATCCTCGAGGCATGGCTCAGCTCGCTCCCGGTGGACACCACCTTGCAGGGAAATCGGAGACAGGGACCTCTTACACACTTGAAACTTCTTAGGGTTAAGAGAGCTTAGGGCTTCATACCCAGGAGTACTTCCCAGCAGGGCTAGGAGATCCAAGTCCGAACTCTCAGAATGCGCGCTGCGATCATAACCGTAGACGCTATACAAGAACCCCATGTCGAAGTCAAAGAAAACCAAATCCCTGCAAGTCCCGGGAAACATCCTGTAACATCCTTTAAGCCCTCAACAGGGTCTGCGCTAAGCCCCCGAGCCTGCGCCGGGTTCTCGCCAGGGGCGCCACCCACGTCGCCGAACTCAGCGTCTCCCACGGGAAAAGTGGCCTCGAAGCCTCCGGAACAGAGATCTTAAATGGACACCACAAGTAGGTGCTGTGGGATGCTGTGGGGCTTCGTCTAGGCTCCATGTTTTGGGCGTGGAGTATGGACAGTATGGAGTATGGACCAGTATGGAGGCCGGATGAGGGTGGCAGGTGAGACGTGACCCCAAGCGCGATGAAGAATCGCCCAAGGCGGCAAAGGGTTCAGGTCCATGGGGGCATTTGGGTGATTCAAGCATCCAACAGCCCCCAGGACGTTAAGTTCTTCCCCTTAAATGGACCAAACGCCAAAGCCAGGCTGCCAAACATCCGACTGAGGAGAGTTTTTTGGAGGAATTCAACCCCGAGCCGTCCGGTCCAAAACCATCCCCCGAACCACTCCCAAAGCCATCTCAAATCCCTCGCCAGTTCAGTTTACTCACCCTCGGCCCGAAGCTTTTCCTGACCCATTGGCGCCCTCCATCTGGCACCCTCCAATGGCGCCTGCATCTCCCAGGGCTCCGACGTCCCCGGGGTCCCCGCTGCCCCCGGACTCGGTAGCAGGCTCCTGCAGTAGCACGAAAGCACTCGTTTCAACTCAGCGGAACTCTGGACTCCGCGTGACTCAATCGCGACTGTCACGCCCAAGACTCAAGCAACGCAGGTCACGGTGCTCCTTCGACCTGTCTTGTCGGAAATCCTGTTCTGACTTAAGAGATGTTTCCCGTTTCCCATATGCTCCCTGCAGTGCTCCTTGCAAAGTGAAGGCCGCAAACCCTAGCCCTGAACTCCTAAACTTCGAGAACCCCAAGGACCACGAGCCGGGCACCGTCGTTGGCTGCGCATGGCCGCTTCCACCCGACTCCCCAACCTGCAACGGTTGCATAGAATTGTTTGGGCTTCGCTATCGGTACTTACAGGATTGGGAGGTGGGGTTAGGGACGCTTGGGTCATGCAAGCTTTGTAGAGGATGCGGGATGGGCCGTAGGATGTCGGTCTCAACGGTTTGGAGCCGCCTAAGTGAACTCAGCACTCAGCACGGATTGCAAATCGCACCCTCGCGCCGCAACCCTCCAACCCTCATTGTGCGTCACACGATGTCAACGGCACCAAGCCGTGTATGGCAGTTCTGCGCGGCACCTCCGCTCTACGAGAAAGCAAAGAAGGCCACATAAGGCCTTAACCTGGGTCAAGCATAAGCACATATGCACCCTGTATTGGGCCTCCAGGGTCTCGTTGTCCGACATTTCGCAGGGGGGACAACTCAGTGACTACTTGGGGTTAGCCTGTGGTGATTTGTGTCACTTCGCTGCGCAGGGAACCAGCAGCAGCCGTGCTTTCGTGGAGTTCTTCTTTTGTGGACTGTTGCTGTTGCTGAAGGACTGCCAGGGCTCTTTGCAGAGTGGGGCTGAGTAGGTGTGAGTGGTGTGAAGGTTGTGGTTGTGCTGGAGCAAGTTGTTCCTGGAGAGCCGGGAGCGGCAACATGCTATGAAGAAACGTGGACTCTGGAGTCCTTGAGTCCTTTCCGGGAGGTGCATCACAGGTGCTGCATTCCCCAACGACCTAGACTCAGGTACTGATGTGTAGGCGGTATTGAGCAACTGAGTGGCTTCGCACTCCCGCAAGCCAACACAACGAAAGAGCGGCGGCTGAAACTCCTAAATTCCATTAAATTCCTCAAGATCCCAAGCAAAGCCCGAAAAAGGCCCCACGAGCCCCATGAGCAAGTTGTGGGAGGTCACCCATGCCCGCTCACTCGCACTGAGCTTGCGTGGCACAGGCGTAGGAGTGTCGCCCTGCACAGCAAACCTGCGCGCAGTCACCGAGAGAGAGGGAATGGAGGAAGTCTGCGCTCATTGGCCTAGAGGGCCTAGATCATTCTACACTAGTTCAACACCCTAACACCCCCCCCCCCCCTTGGCCGAAATCTAGGAAGAATTCTGGCTTCAAGCACGAAAATCCTCCACAGTGCCCTGTCTGCTTGTTCAATTAGTTGTCTAAGGGAGCGGTCGTTGGTGACCCTGGCGTGGGGGCCGAGGAGGGTTTGCGACTTTGTGCAACTCTGTGCAACTTTGCAATTCCAAAAGCTGCGCTCTTCATGCTTTTCCCCGGCTGCCACGCAGGAGTAGCGTATGCCACGCCAGGGTCATGCAGCGGCGCACCTCCACGTGCAGGGAACAAGGAGGGAGTTGCAGCATGATTCAGCTTCTGCAGAAACCCAAATCGCTCATGCGCGATGACTTTTGCGAGCTTGCTCATCTTTCATGGGGTTTGGGAGAGTTTCCTGAAGTAGGAAGACACAAGCTTTGGTTTGGATGGGGCGCTGATGCTCATGATGGGGGAGCCATGTTGGCCAAGGTCTCGAATCCGAAGCCGTGTTACACCTTAAAACACGGAAACCCTGTAGCAGGCCGTACCCATAAAATCATCCCAAACTCACAAAATTTCCAAAGCCGTGCCAAAATTCGCCGAAGTCAGAGTTCCCAGTGCCCCAGTGGTCCCCCGATGGTTTCTCGATGGTCCCCCCGGGGGCCCTTGAAGCCATCGGCACGCTGGGCTTCCGCAGCGACCAGCCCTGAGTGCCCCCCCAAAAGCTTTAAAGATCTTCTAAGCGAGCTTGGGAGTGAGCAGCGGTGGTTTTGGAGAGGTTGGAGCGCCTTCCTAGAAGTTGGCAGGGTGAGATTCGCGCTAGATGGCAGTCGGACAAGGATGTGATGAGCCCAACAAGTTCCTGCTTTTCCAGGGGTTTCCCCCAAAACCTGACACGTGAAGATGAAGGCAAAAAAATCCTGCTGGGCGGGACGCTCATGGCGAGTTTTCGGGAAGAGCTGAAGCTGAGGACAGGTGTCTTCGAGTGAACTCAGGGAGGGGGGATGTGAGGGCAAGATGGAGCCAATGTCGCTGGGCAGTGCTTCGGGCAATGTTTTTCCGAAGTCGTTCTCACGGTTGTGCCGGCCACTACTTAAGGGCAGAGGAGGCGCAGTTGAAACCTCATCAAACTCCGAAATGCTGCGCTGTAGGAATCTGAAGAACCTTGGCAATTCAATCGATTTCCGACATTGGTCCTGCCCCTGTGTGGCCGAGCGGCGCTCAGCAACGGTACGAGCAGCACCTCCACACAATTGGCACTCTTGTTGTGGTTAACGAGAAAAGGTGTCACCCCTCCTTCCCTTTAATCAACAGCACAGGGCCAAAATAGTACCGAAATGTTCAGTTGGCACACGGTGGTCGCTGCAATATGAGCCCATCCAGGCAGGGAACTCAAACGGTACCAACCCAGGCTGACCTGAAGCAAACTGGATCCTGACGCAAAGGATCAAGGAGGGTGCAGTCAGGTAGCATCAGGGACACATGGATGCGCCGGGTTTCGAGAAATCTTGGCTAGCGGCTAGCGACTAGATACATTCCAGCTATATGTGACAAGCACCAACGTGCAAAACGGCGGGGCCAATTGTGCCACAGCGTCCCCGAGGGCACCATGAACTCGCTTCAGCGGTTAGCACATTGCTTCACCCAAAACCACCTGAGCAAAAGAAGCCGCTTCAAGAGCTTTACGAACCGCGAGCCGCAGCGCCCGAACCGTTCCCTTGTGAACCGAGCTGTCGGTTCTCAATCCGAAGTTGAACCGAGCCGATGCACTGCCTAGCTCCTCGTACCTCATCCCTGATCAAGAGTCAAGAGATGTCAAGAGTGCAGGAATATGCAAAGGTCATCCGGGAGCACCAACACCACTTTGTGCCCCTTGAAATCCAGCAGGCATTTGGCAGGCATCCTGTGCGCATGGGCATCTGCGGGCATCAGAACCGCATCGTAATCACACGCATCCGGCGCCTGCAATGGCGACTTCTGCTGCCTCATTCCAGCGAAGGCTTAGGACTTGGGAAGGCTTCGGAAGACTTGAACACTTTAGGCTTGATTGTTGGGCCTTCAAAGTTTTGCCGTTGGGCTCCTTGGCTGAACATGAGGTTAAGATAGGTTAAGGGGTGATCAGGGCTGTTCCCAGCATCCCTGGCAGGAGCTTCAGGCTGCAAGAGGGCGTAGGGCTTGACAGGGCTTCTAATGCTTAGGGTTTTTGTGAGCTTTGCCATGCCGACCTTCCGATTTGCTCTCTGCCTCTGCCTTCTCTTTCTAGTAGGGCTCCTGAAAATTCTGAAAACCGGGGAAATGACTGCGGGAAAACCCAGAAGCGAAGAAGGCAGACGGGCAAAGGTAAGTCCATGCGGATGCTTGCGGAATGAGCGTGGCTCTGTGCACAGGGGAGCTTTTGCTTCCTTCGTGCAAAGAAGGCAGCAAAACACCCCCCCGCCCCCCACCCAAAGAAGAAAGAAACATCGACAGGCACCACTTGCCCTTCCCCGCCCGCCGCCCGGCAGAGCAAATGGCCTCGAAGGCCCAGTCATGACAAAACCTTGAAAGGCCTTGAAAAGCCGCACAAGTCTCACGAAAGCGCGCGCCAAGCATGCGACATGCTCGGTACTCAAGTTCGGGAGATGTTGGAAGTTTCTTTTTGGTGAAGCCTAGGACCTAGGACAGGCGCCTCAACGGCTTTTGTAGCGAAGCGCTCCTCTGCAATGGCCAGCTGCCTGGCGGAACTTAAATGCTTTTCATATGCTTTTCAGGAAGCTTTTCAGGAACCTCACAGGATGCTGAAACATGAAACGTCACGCTAAACCCTGAACCTCTCCTGCCTCGATGCTGAGGCTTCCAGGAGCCTTTGCGACCGCGCCAGCTCTGAGGAGGAGGCCTAGGAGGGCTGAGGGCTTCCAGCTTCCAGGCAAAAAAAAAGGGCTTCCAGCCGCCCACCACTGAACAACTCATCCAACATCAACTGAATGAGTTTTGGAACCACTGACGCCACTGGCAGTCACTCCCTTGTGGCACCCTCTAGTGGCTCCCTTGGGCGACACCAGGGGCCCGAGCAAAGTGCTGGCGGCGCAGTTCCATCAACGCCTCCTGCAGTGGAAGACGGGTCCACATCAGGGGTGTATTGCCGTATGGTGATACTCCACATCTCCAAGCAAGCTGCTCGTCATGAGGCCCTCGAGGCTCAGTGTTCGGGTTGGGGGGGCTGGTACATGTCTACGTACTGCTCTGCAATTCAACAGCTGAGCCCTGATGATTAGATCCACCCCATTGAGGAAGAATGTGTCCTTGCAGAACAGCGCAGACAGATCTGATAGTTCTACGCGCAGTGAGGGTGCGAAGCGCAAGAAGCCACAGGTTTTGAGCTGGCTGCTAGCTTGAGTCTTCGCCGAGTCTTGTTGCTCGCGGAGTGACAGGCGTGGCAAAACGATGCATCACGGCATTTTGCCGATTCTTGCAGTGCGCCAGGGAGGGAAGATGTGGCAACAAAGCCTCTCCTCTCAAGCTCATGCGGTACCTATGGCTTGAACTACATTGCACGACCTTACAGTCCTAACGCCACAGTGCTCCCGGAAAGACTTCGGGAGTTGAAGGGCGCTGGCCCAAGCCACAAAAGAACTCGACAGCAGGTTCCTCGTCACGCTTACAGAAAGCAAAGGCCAAGTTGGGCCGAGACCAGCGCCCTGCTGAGCACCTAGAGCTCAAACGCTGAGGAGTTCGCCGGGGGCCCCTTCACAGCCGGGCTGTGGTAGGAAAGCTGCGCATCGCTTGCTTGACAGCCAGGTCTGCCATAATCTCTTCACTCCTTCAAGGCTTCACGAGGGTGATTCGGGACGCGAGATCTAAGAGCACGGTTGCCTTCGCAGGTGGACTTTTTTAATGCATCCCAGACTCCCCCCATAGACTGCGGCATACTTGGCAAAGTTCTTGAGGCCCTCGATCTTCGAGCCCATGCCCGTGTGAGTGACGCCTCTGCCTCTGCAGTTCCGACTGGCTCACGGAGTCATGGCTGCTGAACAGGATTAACAACCAGTGAGCTTTGCCAAGAAAATCTTCCAAAACCACCCCAGCTACCTCCAAGAATCTGCACTGTATCATCCGCGATCTTCCACGCAGTTCGTGTGCATTGGTACTTGAACCTGGGTACATTGACAAGCCGTCGAAACGAAGGATCAGGAATCGTGGGGAAAGGTTTGCGCGGGCCAGAACTCAGGACGATTTAGGGATTTCCCAGCAGGATATTCAACATTTTCCCTTGTATCTGCCCGGGTGCATGGCAATCGGCCCTGCCAGTCGGTCCCCAACTGGGCCATTTTTCGACTTGCCCATGTCATAAGTCAAAACTTCGCTGTAGCTCTGCATGCTCTCCTTGGTTGAGGATCGAACCACAACGAAGGCACCCACCCACCCACCCACCCACCCACCCACCCACCCACCCACCCACATATCCACGCACACCCCCACACCCCCCACCCCCACACCCACCCACACACTCCCCGCCCACCCACCCACCCACCCACACACACATGTAGTGGAAGATGTTGATTCGTTGTCCACACCAATGTTCAGCTCAAAAGGATAGGTGAAGGAGAGGCGCACATGTAAAGAGGAAACGCATAGCGACGAGGTGGAAGGAGATGATTGATGTTTTATGTAAAGGCTTTATATGAAGGCTGACGACGGCTTCCGACGTTATACACGGAAATACATGTGTTGGAAACGTTGCCCACCAAATCTGTTTTGCATGAATGCTCTGCAGAGTGCTGCGAATGTTGCACAGGAACCCTCCGACATATGTCGACCTGATATGCTGAGAACGTGTCATAACTCCATGATCATGCTGCACATGGACCGCAGCATGCAACACGATACTGATGCTGGTTCACGATGCTGCTTCCTGGGGACTGATACACATGTTGACACCATGCTCATGAAGCACACGTTGATGGGACTCATACAGTGACGCACAGACTGAATGTTTCATATTGGATGTTCCAGAAAGCACCACATGCCGCACAGGCAACTTCATCTGGAATGCATATCACATGCTGCAGAGGCAACTGCTTGAAACCGGAATGTCAAGACCAAATGCAACAATGTTCCATCACATCTGCGACCTGCTGCCCCAGTGCTGCATATCACCATATCAAAAGCTGCGACTCCGCGCGGCAAAAACAACATCCAAAGCATGCTTGTTGAAAACCATGCTCTCCAAAATTTCTTCCATTTGTATGAAGGTACTAAGGTACCAATGCACGGCGAGGACTGTACACTGTACATGATGAACGTGTCACTGCGGGTACACGATACACGGTTGCACGTCTCGTCCTACCCCCTGCTTCTTTTGTTCCCAAGCTTCCTGACATGACTGTTCTTGTTGTACCGCGCGCATGTCGGCGGCTCGCCACACCCATACACCCAAACCCAAGCACCCACACGCACCCACACACACCCACACGCACCCCCACACACCCACACGCACCCACACGCACCCACACGCACCCACACGCACCCACACGCACCCACACGCACCCACAGGCACCCACAGGCACCCACAGGCACCCACAGGCACCCACAGGCACCCACACGCACCCACACGCACCCACACGCACCGCCCTGTGAATATGTGATGCCATGTGTCCAAAGCCGCAATGGAAGATGCCAGTTTGTTGCGAATCACCTGACGATTTGCGAGAACAAAACCAGCACAAAGCTTGTCATGCAGAGGCGTCCAGGGGAGTGGGTAATTGCGTTGTTGCTGAGGCTCGGGTTGGGCGTCCTGTGCTTTGGCATGCTATTTCCAGTTCAAGCTGTTTCTTCATTCCTGCTTGCCGGATCACCGGTTGCTCGATGAGAGGCTTGCCGAAGACTTTTCTCTGGCGAGCCCACATAAAGGCATCCGTCAAAGCTGCACGCATCTGGCCCAGCAGCACCTGCGGCAAATGACTCAGGCAGGGACTTAGAGACTTAGAGGCCTATTGAGGCCCCCCACAGGTTTTGAGCACCCGCCTGGCAGATGAACCAGCGCTCATGGTTGAAGTTGTACATGATCAGCTTGAAACCTTCATTCTCCTTGCCCAGCAAGTTGCTGACAGGCACGCGCACATCTTCCAGCACCACCAGGGCAGTACCGGCACAGGTCGAGTAAGTGGTCTTCATCTGACTGGTGGAGACCCCATCGCCGCGCTCAATGAGCAGCAGCGAAATGCCTCGGGGAGGCACTGCCAAACGAACCTCAAACTGGTACAAGCGAACACCCTGAAGTGTCCCAAAGCCCTGCAAAGCGACTAGCCCTTTCCAGCTTTTGGAATGGAATGCCCTGGGCTTCGGGAAGCTGGGAAGCACTCTGAAATCAACTCAATGGTCAACCTGTCAACCTGTCCGGCCTTTGTTCCCAGGTCCACCGGTGCGAACCGCCGTCACAAAGTAGTCTGAGTAGGCTCCTGCAATGGATGCTCCTTTGGACCCGAACCCAGTGGGAGCTACTGGGATTTCAGGTGCCTCGATGGGCCATGCGCCTGTGTTGTTGGAGAAAACTACTGCAGGCCATGTTGTAAATCCGCTTGAGGATGGTACACACCCTTGTTGTCCGGTGGACCTCTTCGCACGGTCCATTGCGAGTGCCGCGTATGCAAGGGTGAACTAGAACAACGACCGCATAAACGCGTCCCGTCAAAAACAGCCTAGGCAGGTCAACGGATAGCGAAAGGCTCTGGGAGGGGAGGTTAAAACAAAACAGCCTGTTGTCTTAACACTACGTCTTCTGTACTCTTTGAGATGGCCTTTTTTGTACATCACAGGAGTCTCGATGGGAATCCCATCATTTCGCAAGAGGGCGCTGACGAGCACTGCAAGCTCAGCACACAGGGTTGACAAAGGGTGCTTTAGGACGAGTTCTCGATAATTCTCGACATCTTTCGACATCCGCCTCTTCCAGTGTGGGACTCTGCCAATGGCTTGACTCAGGAAGGGAACATGCTCTCCTTCGGTAATCCACTTCTTCACTCCGTTCACCTCAGGCGACCAGAAAGCATGTAGACGCTCGTAATCGCAGCATGATGTGCAAGGGTGGAGAGCGGCATATGTGCTTTTGTGCAACCTTGAACTAAACTCCCCAAACTTTGCCCTTGAACCCTGTTTGCCTTAGGGTCACGATGTAGTGCGTGCCATCATCGGACTTTTTGGCCGTGGCTTTGATCTGCGCCACATCGCTGCCAGCAAAGGGCTCGCTGATGGCCAAACAGCTCCTGGCTCTCAGTGAGTCTTAGGTTCAAAGGAGTAATTGGATAAGTTCAGGCGGATTTGGGGGACTTTTGGCTTCTAAGCATTCTAGGCACACGTACCCTGACTTTGGATGTGCTTGGGGTCCCATGGCAGCGTGCTCCGGTACGTCTCAACTATCATGCGTTGGATTCTACCGTGGGCAGGCAAGATTCCACTTCTCGCCCCGGAGAAGCGACGGGAAGATGGTCTTCCTCATCTCTTCCGTTCCGAAGTGATGGATCCTTGGAGGATGGAGGGGTTTGAATGACATGTCAGCTGGAGGTTTACTATGGGTCTTCCTTGAACGTGCGCCTGCGCATTCTGCCTTACTGGTACTTTGTTGGCTTATTGTTATCTGACCCAAGGCTGTCAGCGAAGCCTGTCGGGTTCAAGTTTGCAATCGGGTAGGTGGATTCAGCCGGGATTCGTTGCTATCCCTCTTTAGCGCCCGACTGACTTTGAAGCGACGGTAGGGGTATGAGAGGCCGCCGGAGCCCCATAATCTCGAGACATCGATGCGCATTCCGATCACAGTTCTGGGGAACCTGCTAAGAAAGATGATGCTCAAGTTGTGTCGTCAACTGCTTAGTCGGGACTCAGCATCAAAAGAGACAGAGAGTGAAGCCTTCAACGCCTCTCAACCACTGATTCAGCGCTCAAGGTGCGCAGGAGCGGAGATCAGATATCCAGCTCCCAGGGAGTCCACGAAACCCGGTAGGCCGACCCGCGCAATCTCGGCTTGAAGAGGTCAGGTGACCAGGGCTTCTGGGTTCTCTTTTTGGATCCTGTTTACCCGTTCCCCCCGCCCTTCCCTTTCGAAATCCACGAATGGCACCTCCTGGTGGGCGATGGCTTCCTCGGCACGATGCTTTTTTGGGGGGGGGGACCATGGCACATGGGCATCTCGGCATGCTGCGCATGCTTCGCTAGCGACTTAAGCATCCGGGAATTGCTTTGAGAGATTTCGGGATTTCATGGAGGTTCATGTTCATAGTCGGCTTGTGGTTGGACTTGCAGAGTTTACAGTGTTTGCAGATTTTACAGGTTTACTACTTGCAAACACAGTTCCAAGTGTACCTTGAGGGAGAAGGGGGACGGGTGCTTTAGAAAGTTACTGAAGGAAAAAGCCATCTTGTAAGTCGGGGAGTTTTCCCAGGCATTGCCATTGCCGGCTTTTGCTGCCGGGCGTCATGAAAGTAATCCACGTCCTGCCAAGGCTTGAGCTTTATTGACCTGCTGGGGTTTCGGCGATCTGGCTCAGCCCTGAAAGCCTCAACGGATAGTTGGGCCTTGTTCCGTGTACGTCCCTAGACCCCGACTAAAAACTCAGTAGCAGGACAAGAGCTTCCAAAACCTGACTTCTAACCCGACTTGTGATCTCCCCTTGCAGATAGTTTACATGCCTTCGATGTGTGTGTTTTCCTCCATTTGAGGCTGTAAGAGGCTGTAAGAGGCTGTAAGAGGCTGCGAGGTGGGCCGAAGGTAGGCCTTGGCGTTGATGTTCCCCGGCATGTTGAGGCCCAACTTCTCGACCTCAGGGCAGTCTCAAATCCGCCCCGGATCCCGGTTTAAAGTGGGCTTTTCGGTGAGCTTCGCGGAGCAACAGGCCAGCGCGCAACACGACACTGCGTGCAGAACTAACGGCTCTCCATAAGGCCCTAAAAGAGCTAAACCTAGTCCCGAACCACCGATTAATACTCTCCTACAAAGCTTCCCTAAACATTAAAGACTAGCCCTATTCCACAAACTCTATTCCTAAACATGTGGGGCGAAATCTGATTCCCAAACATTACAGAACGCCCACGACTGTCCCTACTGAGGAAAGGTCTCAGCTCTATTCGAAAAATGAATCCACAACAAGAGCCCAACATCCAAGACTACCCGAATCAACTCGGGACCGAAATTTCACAGATGTCTCAGCCCGCCCTTCTTCGTTTTTTATTCAGATCTATTCAGATCTTGAAGAAGGCTGGAATCCAAGACTTCATCAACCGAAGGCACTCGGCCCGGGCATCTTGAGTCTTGGGTCCGCCCCGCCCGTTTGCCCTATAACCCTGCGTGCTTTTGACGCTCAGGTCCAGGTGCATCCGACGCTCTTTGTGCTGCAGGTCGAGGTTCCGCGAAGAACAGACAAACCCGCTCACGTACTGCTGCAACAGCACCATTCGGGTTTAGCTTTAGCACCGACCCTACAGGTTTAGCTTTAGCACACTTCAGGTTTAGCTTTAGCACACTTCGGGTTTAGCTTCTGGGAATGTATGATGTATCCGCAACCGCGGCCAAGAACCGATCCCCCTGCCATCCTAAGCCCAGTGCCTCGCTCGACCAGGGACCTGGTCCAAGACGGCTGACCATCACGCCGCTTTGCCCCAGCTTCCTCCGTGGGATATCAGACTTTGGTTGTTTTGCATGGTTTAGATTCTAGATGTGGTTTGGAGCCGACTGTGCTGCAGATTTAGATATTGGGCGGTTAGCAGAGCCGAATGCTTGCTACGGGTTCGGCGCAGCTGGGGCACACCTCAAAGACCACCACTTCAAGCCCAACACCCCGAACAAAGCTAACGCCCAAAGCCTGAATCTGGCCCGGACCTTATCCCCCCCAATCCCACTTTGCAACATGAAACAACACGAAAAACAAGAGCATCATACTCGGACCCCTTCAGGATGCACCGCTATAAGGGGTTCCCTCAACAAAAAATCCCAGGCTACACACACTCTTCGGGGTCCAGATAGAGTCCCCATGAGAAACACCGCATCATGCCCTAAGGCCGAAGCCCGAATTTGGCCCAACCCCTTCCCTGCCTCTGAAGCTCCCGAGAAGGATACTCGCCTGTGCTCAACTGGTCCAACACAGATCGGCATCTCTCAAAGCTTCAGCACAGCCGGCTTCGTCTCCCTCAGCACCTTTCAGATCGCAGGCAGCTGCACCGGGCATCAGCTCCGACGCGACGAAGCTTTGCATGCCCTGGGGGGCGGATGTGATTCGAGTTCTCGCGACTCAGCTGTCATATCGCCGACAAACAAACTGCGCGCAGATGCCTCGAAGGTATGGGGCGGTCAAGTCCGATGGCGAGCGGGCGGGGGGGGGGGGGGCAGGACCCTTTTACGGCCATTTCCGCCGAAGACCGAGCGATACTGCGAATACTTCGACCAACGCTTCTTCTTCTCAAACATACGAGAGCTATCTTAGCTCTTAAAGCTTGGATCTTCCCTTGCTTCCTCTTTTCTCAGTCTCACCTCCATGAAGCGGCGGTGCGACTCTGTGTAGAAGGGCGACTCCTGCAAAGCACGCATGTTCGAAGATGCATGTGGGCGTGTGACGGGGGGAGCTTGCATTGCTTACAGCACAGAGGCGTGGGCCAACAACGTCCGAAGTTGTACCCTCTCAGCTTTTAGTCGGGTTCGCTTGTTGGCGTCCTGGCCCTGGAACGCCGGAATCTCAGCGAAGGGCACTCCCTTGCATCCTGTGGAGACCTGGTGATGTCCCGGTTATGCTCTGCACACATGAGAAGCTCAACATTGAAGCTCCCCAAACAGTGTTTGCACTTGGGGTTCTCAAGTTGGTAGTATTTAGAGGGATAGAGATCGTGACCTCCCGGCCTGCAGCGGGGCCTCGCAATCGATGACACTCTCGGTGTTTTTTGTGGGCCCGGACGCTCTCGCAGGCACCATGCGCAATTCACATCGCGAAAGATGACCCTCGTAATATTTCCGCGTGCCCGCTCTGGCCTAGACGCCCTGCACATTTCAGGCCCCACAACGCAAGGACTCCCAAGGCAATCTTCGCCGTTCCGTGTCGTGAACGTTGGCGAGGGCAAAAATGCCCATCCGACAGGTGCGACATGTCTGGACGCTGAGTCATCGCAACCCGAAATCCGGTTTTGCTCTCGGGGTGCGCTTTGAATGAAAGCTGTTTGGGTCTATGCCGGCATGTCGAAGCGGGGTGCTGTGCTTTGAATGAGCATCACTCACATGTGCAGGGCATTTCCGCTGTCCATAACAGAGCTGTTGGACTTTGCCGCACCTGCTTGTGCTCACCCTGCAGGCGTCCTACCTGGGCGCGAACGCAGCACCGCAAGGGCACAGCGGGATTTGTGTAAAACAGGTTTGCCGCCCTGGCCTGTCCGGAAGCTCTGCGGATAGGGCTCACCATGGCTCACCCCAACACATCAGCTTATCAGCTTGTCCTAGCCATCCGTTCGTGAGCCTTCCCTTTGGGCCTCAAAGAGGGTTCACGGGTGGAGGACTTTAGGCGTCGCTTGAGAGTCCCACCTTGAGGCGGTCGTACTTGACGAGCACGTCATGGCGGTGGAGCTCGTAGAACTCCTCTGTGACGTCCCGCCCGGCAATCTCCTGAAGCGACAAAGGACTATGAGGCTACAAGGACGTGCAGTCTCTGACGCCCCGAAGTCCGGAAAATGTAAAACCCCTAAGCTTTGCTCAGAGAAGTGATGGGTTAAGAGAGCAAAGTGAGTAAAGTACTCGGAAGTTGAACTGACGGCTGCCCTTTCTTGACTGAGGGCAGTTTAGGCAGTTTAGGGTTCTTAGGATGCTTAAAGGTCGGGGAGGCCGCCGCCCTGGACTCAGAAGAGTCCTCGAGGACCTTTGCACCACCGGGGTGGAGCTGCGCAAACTTCGAGACCTCAAAAGCACTCGAACAGCCAGCTCGGACCCGGTGACCCGTCAGGAGCCCGGAGTGCACTTTCGGTTTGTTCAAGACTCAGCAACACCCCCAGCAGAGGACTCAGTGGACCCCCAAGTCGCCCCCGAACTTCATCCCTGAGACGGGCTACGCGGGAACCTTCGGCTGCGCTCCCAATGAGGAGCCCTTTGGACTTGAAGTGGAAGTACTGTACTGGAAAATACTAGAAACAGGAATTGCAACTACACCGCAATTGACATGGCTTGGCTAGGCTGGACACGACACCGACAGAACAGAAGCCTAACACTCAAAGATGCTCAAAAGTATCAGGAGCATCAAGATCGAAGCCAAGCAACATCGTAAACGTCTCCGTTGATCGCAAGCCACATGTCACCTCTCAGGGTTCTCTGAAAGTCTAAGAGGATCTGAAGTCTAAAGAGGCAGGTCTCTCAATTTTTTGTACAAAGCCCCACTCAGGCCGCCACCCCGCTTTTAGGCTTGCTTGACCGCATACCATTTGTCTTTTGTCTGGCAAGCAACGATTCAGCGCTCTCGGCTTTCCTTCCGTCGTTGTCGTCACTCATGTTGTGCAACGCTGCTTTGCTTCTTCGCGATTGTGCGATCTTGCTCCTCTTGAGGCGACCGGCCCCAACCAGCCCTGTCTCTTCTATTCTGCTCTAAGTCTAACTTCCCGGAATCGGATCAGCCCTATCGGTTTCGCTTCGTCAGCTTTCTTGGGTCGTGCAACGTACCGCCTGAACTTCCCCCAAATCCTGCAAGAGCAATTCCTGCTGCCCAGCCGTAGGAACCGTTTCAGTCACCTAGGACTCTTGGAAAAAAAGATTCGAGAAGCCCACACCCTCACCGCCGCACCCATGAAACCCTGAAGGTTTTAAACTTTTCAAGCGCTCTCGAAGTGTCAAAAAGCGTGTCTCAGCGACTCCAGTGGGTTGCAAGACATCGGCTTGGCCTGGTTTGGCATGCTGCGCCAGCTCAGATTGCGAGATCTCTCTCGGCGCCATCGCTGCGAAACTTTGACAGAGGGAACCTGAAACTTTGTTTTCTCTTTAGCTCTCTTGAAGTCTTAAGGGCTTCACGACTTCAGGTTTGTGGGATCTTGTGGGCTTGTGATGTGGACCTGGCATTGAAGCATGGTTGACAGAGTTGAACACAAAGTCGGATGGCCCAAGCGGCCAAAAACAAGCTGCGGCGTGCTCCGTGCTGCGGCGGGGTCAGGCACGGATCGTCTAAAGCCACGGCTCCCCGTACCAGGAAAGGCTTCAGATTGTTCAGTGTCTTAAGTGGCACTCCTCAATGTGCGAGCAGGCCCTTTAAAAAAGCAACGCAAGAAGCTTACTGTGCTCGCAACCATGATCGACATCATGCGGGTATCCATTGACCAAGGGTGAACTCGAATACTTGGAGACTTGATTGGTGTCCCACATCCAAGAAGTCTCCCACTGAGCTCCTCATGCATCGTCCGCTGTGTGCCGGAGAGCGTCTGCGACGGAAGAAAAGAGCAAAGCTCCGGGTCCACAGACGTGCGATTCTGCTGGGCTCGATGAAACAAACAGTAACAAAGCATGACAACAGAAGCTGTCCAAAAGAATGATCAGAACCAAGCTTTTGGCCGCGAATGATAAGAAGGGCCACTATGCTCAGGTACCACGGGTAAGCTCCAGCGACTTCAGTGGTTGGAAAACTACCCCGCATGCCCTCGCTCCCTTTGGGCTAGGCATGCTTCTCAAGGTTCAGCAGTGCTGCAGTAAGTTAGGAATGAGAAGTCTTTCGGAGGTTTGTCCAAGACAGCAGAGCCCTGCTAAGGATTTCGCAGGCCTCGATGGTGGCGGCGACCTCTTGGAGCTCCGCCTTGAGCTTTGACAGGTCCTGGACAGGGTCTTGCGAGCCGAATGCGTTGATGTCAAGCCTTGACCGCCTGGCTGCTAGCCTAGCTGAAGTTAAGTGAAAACCCCAGCATTGTTGAGGCGCCCCGGCCCACAATTTCACCCTCAGCCTTCCGCGCATCCGCATCTCTCTCGGCCCAGGCCGATGCCGATGCTGAGGCCTGGCCACCACGTGTCTACAGCAAATCCCCTTAACGCCTTAGAGCCAGAATGAAAGTACCACTTATCGTTTGAGAGTCATGCAGAGCCACGAGAAGCCATGAGAACAAGAGGTGCATAGCATGGTTTGGATGGTTGTTCTTGTGCTGTTACAGGTCAACATGTGGTCCAATGAGGGGTCCACGTCATGTCTCGAAGGTTTTTGGTTTTGTCTTGTGGCGCTCTTCTATAGAACTTCTCTCACCAACTTCCCTCCCCAACACAAACTGGGGCCTCAGAATGAAGGAGTCGAGCGCCTTCTTGCACCTGTACGAACGAAACTCAAGCAGAAAACACAATGCCTACGTGATTACAGTCATAACACATTCTCAAGTTGGCATGTCGCATCGTGCACCACATGCGTGTAACGCCGCCAGCCATGTGCTCTCGGCATTCCGCAAGCGCCGAGCCGTGCTGGCCAAGTCAACCTACTTGACGCAAACGTTGTGCTGGCGGCGCCACGCCCAGTATGCATTGCTTTCGGCACGATTGCGCTGTGCGGGCCCAGCCATGCTGCATGCCAGAATGGCAACAATGCGGTGGCTTTGGAAGAACTCACACTAACTGAACAATGCATTGGCCACTGCATTTCACACGCGGTGCTGTCCGAACCAAGTCTCTCGTGCTGCAGGATGCTACAGGGAGGTTGCGGCTGTGTTAGCTGTCAGGGTTTGCGCACTACCCAAGGCCAGCAGTTCAGCGAGCAAACTGAAGGCTTCACTGCAAATGCGGGTAGTCATAAGAGAATGAAAAGAATCTGAGAGAAGCTTCAAAGAAACATATGGCTGCTGCAGAGAGAGATTGTTGAGATTTGACATACCGCAAGCCTTGCAAGGTTTCTCCCCTGTGCCAATTTGGAACCCCCACTTCTGACAGCACTTGGGACCCCGCTTCAGAAGGAGGAAAGGCGCTTGACTTCGACCGGGAAGTCTCGAAGGGTTCTCTCTTTGCACGCAGACGGCTCAGACGGCCGAATGCTTCATGGCACTGTCGGCCATAGTTGCATGGTTTACGATCCAACACAGACGGTCACTTTGGTACCAGTACACGTGCTCTTCCGGCACAACCTGCACGCAACGCGACAAAGCAGTTCACCATAGTTTAAATAGTTTAAGTCGTCGAAATGAAGCAAGTACCAAAGCACGCTTGCCATGCCATGCCGCTATACCGCGTGTTCGTAATGTTGACGCAGGTATCATTGCAGGCGTGCAGTGGTCAGGTTCTCGAAATCACTCGCATGTGGAGTGCAACACAGTTTCCCCTGACCTCCTGCCCCGAAATCAGACTTGATGCCAAGCACAAACCGGCGGTGCAGAGGGAATCCGGCCAGAGTTTGTCCGGAAACATGAAATGGTTCTGAGGGACCGGGTACAGTTTAGTAGGGAACAGGCAACCATGCGTACAATGCGTACCGCCTCCTCCTGCAACGTGTTGAGCACTTCCTTCACAGGCAAAGAGTCAGAGGGGCTGCACTCACAAGCCGCAGCATGCTGCACTGATAAGTCAGCTAGAGCTGGTGCGTGACCCAAATCTGTCTTGAGAATTCAAACGCACTCCTCCTTCCAAAAGCCGCCATAAGCTGAAGCGTCTATTTGCAGCTGGATATGGGACGTTTTGGGACACTAGTCCCGGAATCCCCAAACCCTAAAGGCCACAGTTCGTAAGTTCGTGCCTGCGCAATGAAACGATCGGCCGGGCCCCGTCGCCATCGCAGCCGCAGCACCTCCTGGAGAGATGAACAGGTGCCTCCTTCCCTCCTTCCCTCCTTCCCTCACCTTAAGGGTTCGCTCTTGCATCCACCTCGAGGCATGTTGGGCCTCCTGTCCCCTGGACCTGCAAGAACCAGTACGAACCCTTTGCGGCCTCCGTCTCGCACCGAGCCTCCTTCCTGCCAAGAGCACACGAAACAGAGGGCCGACCACATGACAACTGCCTTCACACTGCACCTTTTTACGGTTCCTAAAACGATTCCGTAGCCATAGCAGAGCATAGCAGAGCCCTTCTCCAAAACCCTTCAGACTCTAAGGGAGGCCAGGGGGCAGCTCCCGTTGTGCTCGCGCAAGCTCGATGCCGTGCTGGTGGCAGAGCTCCTGCGCCTCCGCATGCCTTAAGGGCTCTCCAGTCTTTAAACAAGCACGCTCCAAAAAAACAGAGGAGTGAGCGCCCATCTACTCAGAATGCTCGTATAAGCCTTTCAGACTTCTTTTGGCAGGTCTTTCGATCAGCCAGAGGTCCTGCAGCTCAGACTATTTTGGAGGTAAAATCCTGGAGGACCTGCAAACCCCAAAGCCGCACACAGAAACCCAAACGGGGGGGGGGGGGGGGAATCTTGAATCGACATGTCGTCGAAGTCTTAGCGATTCTTAGGATCCTAGAGTATACACCTCCTTTCACTGCGGGCAGCAGGCATAGCGGTGGCCTCGCTGAGGCCCTGGGCCACAACCGTCTGCATCTCCTCTCCCCAATTCTCATCTCTCGCCATTCTGCTATGCATTGCTCGCCACCGCTCGCACCAGTGCAAGACAAACATTTTGCCAGTCTAGACCCCAGACAGCGAGACATCCAAAAGTGACGACAGTTTCGCATTTCGCGAGCCCAGAAATCCAAAAGTGACAGTTTCGAGGACGGCGATCGTGGCCGCGCCTGCGACTAGGCGTGATTCTCGTCCAAAATGCAAGCAAGCCTCGGGAACAACCATGCTCCGCACAGCGCGTGCGTGCTTCACGAGCCAGCCGATCCAGCCCCTTACCCGAACTTAGCACTTTTGAAGCCCTTCGTTTGCCTTAATGTTGACCCACTGTTTGAGGAAACGCCCTCACCAGAATCCTCGGAGCGGCCAGCTTGCCGCTGGGTGCGCTCACGCCTGGGATCTTCAAGTTCTCCCCACTTTTTGCAGGGGGGGGGGGGGGGGGGGGGGGGGGCATCTCTAGCAGCCGGGCCGGAATCATTCCCTTTGCCCAAACATGGACTAAAAAAATGATAAAACTAATGCGGAGCCGCTTGGTCGCAACACAGCTTTCGTCAAACGATGCTTTGTTTATCACTTCTTCTCCGTACCCGAGAGCCTGATAACATCAGTGACTGCCGGCACCATCCGTTACATTGGCCCCCCCGAGAAAAACTCAAGTCACCCTGACTGAGGAACTTTACAACCCGCTCCCTGCGCCCTGCATCCCATAAGCAAGCCTGAACCGTCGATGGTCCAAACCCTCTACAAGCTACACAACTTTCTTCCGACTGCGCTCTCAACATCTCTCTCCGGAACAGCCCCTCAAAACCCCCCCCCCCCAAACGACCAACCCGCCCATCCCCGATCAGAAGGCCGCTGGAAGGCTGCTGCAGCGTGAGCTCCAGGGCCTGCGCTGCTTGACCTGGACTTGAGGCCCAGAGGGGCAGCGGGCCTCTTTTGCACTCAAACTTCACTAAACCAACACTCAACTTGTCAACGCAAGGTCCAAGGAAGGAATTCGCCTTGTTGTGTGGCCATGCAGATCTTAATGTCGTGTACACATGATTACATATGTGTATGGACTAGGTTGCATGATTCTGATAATTAGCTCCCAGCAAGCCCCACCAAGCTGCACTGGACTTTCTCCAGGCGCTCCTCCAGATGCTGCATCACCTCCTCCAGAGGAGTCACGCTTGGAGTGCAGCACATCGCCTAGTTGGACATAATCAGTATGTCCCACGGGCAAAGGCTCTAAGGCTCTCGTCCCCGGTTCCTTCATCGACTGTTGCACAGCCGTCAGCTCTGACAGCATTGCCTCCACGCCGCCGTATCCTTGGGAGGAGCTGGCTTTGGCAGAGAGAGGCTCAGACGGCTCAGAGGCCTCCGATTTATCCAATTGGGAGCTAGAACGTGTTAGAACACATTTTATACTCGTTTCGGCTTCCGATGCTGTTGCACGCCATCTTTCTTGTTGTGCGGGGGTGCAACTGTCCCATTGGTCGACCGACGTCCTGTCCGACATTTCACAACATGAGTTCGTTTCCCGCAGCATTTTGGCTGACAGTTCCCCGTTCAATGTTGTTCGAAGGCTGCAGCCCACCATTTCCTGCCGATCTTTAACAGGGCGACAAAGGGATAGGAAAGCCGCAAAGTGAATCGGGACCATGTCGAGCAAGAACTTGTTGTTTCCGGCCAAGCACCGCCCTAGCCTTCAGTGGCTGAAGCAGTACGGCGCTACGCTGCGGACATCTGATGTCCCAGAAAGAGGCCCGGAAGGTTCTTCGCGCAAGATCTGCGTTGTAGCGATGCTCTGAATATGCTCTCGCCTGAAAGCGCGGGGCAGTTCTTCGCTCCACCCTGCTTTTTTCGAAGAGTTTCATCTCTCTGCATTCTGATGATCCTCATGCTTGCTCTCCCCCCTAACCCGCGCGCAGCATTCGATTCCTTTCGCTTCGGCGCCTCCCGCCGACGTCTGCAAAGGCTTGGGTGTTGGCTTATTGCTCCGTAAAATGAGTCTACAAGGACAAAGGTGTACACCAAATGTATTAACTTGCGAACTTTGCCACGCAGACCGCTTGGTAGTTCTAGTTCTAACCCACAAACTTCTGCCGGAGGAGCGTTCCAATGACTCAGCACGATTCGTTCGGACCTCAGTGGCTGGCAAGGGCCGTGAAGAGGGCTCCGTAACAAGTGTGTGGGCTCGAGTTCAAGGCTTTCACAAGGCTTTCAAGGGCTTCTCGGGCCTTCGGGATCAGTGGGATGTATAAAAACTCATGGCGGATTGTCGGGGCATAGCCGGCATAGCCTCAAAGTCATCCCAACAAGAACACGAGCTTCAACAATCTCTTTGGCAGCTTGATGTTCTCGCTGTGCTGACCTAACTTGGCTGTTGCAAGTCGGGCATGTTTCTCGAGCTGAATTGCGGTACTCAAAGCAGAAGCCCTTCGAACGCTTCCAGTATGCTTTTCACCGTTCACCTATGCACCACGCCCGAGAACAACAAGACGAACATGAGAAAACAGGAACAAACAAAACAGAGCAAACGAAAAAGGAAAAGGTCCCCCCCTCCCCTCCTCCCCCCTCCTCCCCTTCTCCCCTCCTCCCCTCCTCCCCTTCTCCCCCTCTCCGCCCCCGCCCTTTCCTGCAAGCCCAACGGAACCCGCCTTCGACTCCAGGCGCCGGAGCGACACAGCGACATCTTTGGGACTCCTGGGCTCAGGTCTTTTCCAGGCGCGTGCAGGGAAGGAAAGAGAAAAGGGAAAGGGAAGGGACTCAACATGACTTAACGGAAGGGAAGGCTGGTCAGGGCACTTGGGCATTTCGACATCGAATGTTGAAGCACGAAAGATTACATCGTTTTCGGCCTGTGCCTGCGGAGGCACCGCCATGCTATAATCTTGGTAGGCTCACGATTTTCGTATGGCTCACGACCCCAGCATGGCCTGCAAAGTACACTTGCAAACGGGCTGTGACTCATTGTAGACTGCCAACGCTACTTTTTGCATCCCGGGCGTGTGTCAGTGTGGGGATGTAGGGCCAATGTAGGGTTTCGGCGTTTGCGGATATTACAGGCCCCTTCAAAATAGCTCCAGCACCCAGTGGCTCGTCCGCCGCTGGTGGCATCTCGATTCCGGTGCCGGGCCGCGCCAAAGTGCAAGGCGAATTGAGGCCCACGGTCTTTGGGACATTGGGGTTCGTAAGGGCATTTTTTGTCCTCGATCTGCATCGCCGTTGAGGATCGCCTACGCCTACCGAAAATTCCATGGTTGGCCTAGGGCCTGAACCCTGCTTCGCGTCCCCACACACACTTGGAGCCGGGGCTGCACAGCAAGCCTTTGGAGAGGGGCCACCTTTTGTCATGAAAAAGGTCATAAGGTCACCTTGCATCCATCTACCAATCGAAGCGCAAGCTTTGGCCTGAGGGGGGGAAGAGCCAAAAGCCCCAGGGCCCGAAGTGTGCGCACAAAGCGGTGCACAGAAAGCGGTGCACAAAGCAAGGCACAGCGGCGTGGTGGGGCGTACTTCAGCCTCGGATCGGCCGAGAGCGCTTTCTCAAATCTCCGGGCGCTTTGGCAACTTTGGGGACTTCTCGCGGCTCCTTACAGCCTTACGGCTCATGCTGCTGTCTTTGGCCCATTTAACACATAGCAGCCCCACGGCTGCCTCAAACGTCAGAATTCTGAGAAGGTCCCGAGAAGGGTCGTGGCCAAGCTTACATCTTTTCAATGTCTAAGCTTTGGGCTGAGAGGGCTAAGATCTTGGTAGCTTCCGGTTTTCGGTCTCCGCTTCTGGTTCCTCTACGATCTCGCAGATCCATGGTACTGGGACCTTTCTGCAAAAGCATGCGCGGGGCATCTGCGATCATTTATGAGTACTCGAACTTGTTTTCAGGGGAACTTCCTTAGGATGTGCGATGCTATAGTTATAGAAAGCAGCAGGGCATGGCAAGGCCCTAGAACTTGAATCCGACAGCCCTAGGCCCTAGAAATATCACGAGTCCCCATTATAGTGCTCCACCACTCGTTAGTACTGTTGGTGACCTTACAAGCATGAATGCCGCTTCGCCGTGCTCGGTCTCGGCGAGGCTTGCGTGTATGAGGCAGGACGTTCCTTGAAATCCTGAGCCCAGAAGCTGTCATAAGCTGTAGCCACCAAAAACACCCCGCAGGCGCCCAGCCAAGCCCGTGAACCTCAAAAAAGCCTGCCACGGAAGGCCCTCTGCTTCAAACTGCCGGGAGCCGGACATGCTCTCAATCCGCCTCGCTTCGGGGAAGCTCAGGGCTTCCAGCAGGCCCCGCGTGTAGCCTGGCAACGTTGAGGCAACGTGGAGGCAACGTTTGGGATATCGCGGAGAGCTTTCAATGAGCTTTGAATGGAGCTTGGCTACAGTCGGTAGGGAGTTCGGAACATCTATCGTTCAAGAGAGCACTTTGAACTGCCCAAACGCCCCTGAATCCGATCCTGAATTCCCCGGGCTTGACAACTTGAGCCCCAGGCATCCCATCCTATTCCTGCCATGTGCCTAGCGAGTGCAGCACCCCCAGGAGGTTGGCTCCACCCATGCGGGTAGCGACCTGCGACTTGGGCGTACCAGCTACCATATCGCTACTTCACCGCAGGCTCCTAAACATGGGCCCAAGGCTCCGGCGACGAAGTCCGCGACATCTTTCAGCTTGATCGTATCCGGTAGATGTCCCTGCCTTTGTGCTTTGTTCAGATCTGAGGCTCAGGGTTAAGGTGGGCTTCTCTCGAAGGTTGGATTTCCATGTGGGCGCTTGCCTTTTGCTCTGAGAGTGCCGTGTGTTTGCTTTTGGGTGTAGTGTGGCTTCGGGCGGGACTCAGTGAATACGAGGTTGCTGGGGAGAATAGACTCCTCTGATTCTACAGCATCAGCTTCCTTAAGCTATCCCCCTTCTTGCGTTGTCACAAACTTGTCTTGAAGAGAGCGGAAGATGCATCAACACCGAGGGTCAGGCGACGCAGCAATAAGCTCCGTCAAGGACACCTCAAGAGTCAGGCTGGGTGGCCGGGAGATTTTGGGATCTAGAGTGTTTCGAAGCCGATGGCGGCTTGGGCTAAGCAACAGCTGCTGCATGTGGGGTCGGGGGGGGGGGGGGGGGGGGCGCGGGGCGTGAAGGCCAAGGGTAGATGGACGGCATCTTCACATCCAAGAGCCAGAGCTAGGGCAAAGACTCCGCCACTCCCGAAGATGAACCAGGGCGACAGGATCAATGGCAGAAACCTCTCTGGACGTCTTTCGGGGCTGCGCAGGGACTTTTGCTTTGGCGCTGTTCTTTCCGCAAGGCTCAGAAGAAACAGAGATCCTGAGTGATCCCCCACTTTCTCGAAACAAAGCAAATGACCCCATCAAAAATAGACCAAGACCCAAGACAGACCAAAACAGAGATTTCCACAATGGCATTTTCTCACTCTCTGGGAGACGCGAACAAAAACGCGACCTTGGGCTTCTTTTCCCCTGTTCAAGGGCCCCCCACCGACCGCTCTGAAGGCGTTTGTCCTGTTTACACAGTACTTTCCTTTCGGTATTTTACGGAGAAAAAGAAGGAAGATCCCAAGAGCCCAACTCCTGGCGAACTCGAACTCTGATGTTTGGCATCCTCCCGTGTCATAATTTGCAGACACATCCGGAACAGTACCTGTACAACGCTCCGGCGAAGTGCTGCCCAAGTCGAGCTGTCGTTTTGGAGTCCTGCACTCGCTGCAGGGGTCAGGAAGCATCTGAGGCAGCATCTGGCAGCGAGGGCTCCAAGTCCGGTCGTCTTCAGAATCCACAAGGCATCGAAGGCGTCGCAAGGGCTCGAACCTTTTTGTGTCGCGAACCGAGGTGCTATGTATATAGCAGCAGAAGCGAACATCTGCATGTGCAAAGTGTTTCTGTCGACGAGTCTGCTTCACGGTCGTGGGCTTGCGGGTCTGTAGAGACTTTGGTATCTAGCTTGCAGCCACATTTGTGGCTCATACCGTGAAGCAAACCTTTTCTGTGCAATTCAGACATTCTGCGTTGAGAAAGGAAACTTATTGGAAAGAACAGACGAGAAGAGCTCCATGGTGTCCTACCGAGACTACCGAAGGCTGCAGTCCGAATCGCAAAGGCCGCGCTCAAAATCTGACCCCGCGCGCTACTGTGAATGCACTCGGCTTACCGTTGGGCGGTAAGGGCTGAAACCTTAGGCTATCGTGAGGATTCCACCCTCGACACCTGAGACTACTGCTGTAAGCTCGAACTTCAGGGGATTGGTTGGGACTTGGGGCATTGGGCTCCTGAATGCTTCTACCGCTGCAAATGCGGTGCTGCCCCATCAGGGGCCCTGAAATAAGAAACTTGCAGTCTCATAATTTACTCAAGGCACCCTGGCTGTGAGTTGTTGTTCAGAAGCCGAACCTTAACAGAGTAGAATTGAACGCCATGAAAGTCGGTCTCCGTAGGAAGCATGTCCACATATGTCCACACTAGCGCGCTGGGCAGTTTCATCTCAGTCCCGCCCGTAGGCAGCGGATCTGAGGTCCCGAAACCTATCTGCCTGCTTCGGCAGCTATGATGTAAACAATCGGTGCCCGGCCCTCGGCCTAGTCACCGCTGTGATACATTCTGATCTTTGCACGCCCAAAAGTGCACCAAAATGTGCCTAAATCCTTGAAACTCCTTTGCACAGCTGCTTCCCTGGCCGACAATTGAAGGCTCAGGGACACAGAAGCGTCACTCCATGACACCTGGGCTAAATGGGACGCGTTGACTTCCTCCCCTGTGACTTTGCCCAAAGTGCGGGGTTATTGATCATGAAGCACTGTATAGAAATGTGGCTATGAGTCTGAAGTGCAAACTGCACATAGGGTGAAGACAAACTAGCTTGGGAAGTTGAAACTAGGCTTGAAGGCCTTGTGTTCATCGGCAAAACCCCCGAGCAGGAAGTCAGCACTGAAACTGTGACCTGTGACCTGTGTCAAACAAGCCACAATGGGAAGATGCAGCCTAACGAAAGGGGAGCTTTCCAATGAGCAGCGCGCACTTCTAGATTCCTTGCAGCAAAAGTCCTTGAGAGCCCACTCCAGCCAAACATTGTATGCGCTATCACTTGACATCAGCTGCACCACGTTAGGTCTGCACGAAGCGCAGCTATGCTGTGCCGCCCCCCCCCCCCCCAACCCCGTGAAGGGCCTCCAAAGGCCATGAATAAGAAGAAGCTATGCCAACTGTCTCGAACACGGGCACGTGATCATGTGGAGAGCTCCACTACCAAAAACTGCTTGCACAAAAGTTTCGGCAAATCAAACAGCCGGGTTTAGGTTAATTCGGCCCTGGGGCACGGAGCCAACCAGCCCAAGAAGTTCAAGTTGAGTGAATATTGGTGCGGTCTGAGTCCGGGATGCGTTATGTATGGGATTCAGGGTTGGCTCCGTCTCGGGCCGTGTGCTCTTCAGAGAAGACGGGGATCAGCGCTGGACCTCAAGGAGGCGAAGTTGGAACTGGGCCACTTGGTGGGTGCGGCTTTGGGACTGCTGCTCTCTGCTCTCTGGGATCTTTCAAAGGCCCGCTTGACAACTTCCCTGAGCCGAGGGCGCAGGGGGGCCTTCATGACCCGTACTCGAAAGTTCCGTGTTCCGACTTGATCGTCACCTTTTTCCTGCAGGGCGCGGCTGTATCGGAGATGAGGGAAAATCGGGGGGGATGAGGCTTCGAATGGCTCCAATCTCCTGAGATCTTCATAAGGATTCTGCGAAGTTCACATGCAAGGGGCTCTAAAAACATTGTACTTAGCAGGTGAGCATAGCCATAAAGTCAGCCAAACGAGTTCTGAGCCGCCAGCTTTCCGGGCTCCAGCGCCTCCACGCGGCCAATCACCTGGCGCCGATTCTTTTTTTTAAGAATTCTGGGGAAGGCGTAAAGGGACTCCTTTGAGCACGTTTGGCCTTTTTCGGGCTTCTTCTTGGCGGTTCTTAGTTTCAGGCTTTTTTGAACTGAAGAGCAAAAGCAAAGCCTCCAGTCTGAACCACACGGCAAGTTCACAGCACCTATAACTATAAGCCTTGTACCGTAATGTACCGTATACATCCTGAAATTGTACGAAAGCAGGGGCTGTCACCGGGTACAATTCTGGCACGGCCGCAGCCCCTCAACACTGAAGTCCAAGAAAGGGCCAAGCGTGGCTTAAGCACTGGGAAAATATCTAACGGGATGCAACGAACCTCGGCATACCTTGCCAAACCTCTCGCGGAAAAGGCTTCGTGAAACACAGCGACAACGAGGCTCTTCCGTGAGTTCCGGCCCCCGTTCGCAGCTCGGGCCGGGTAGCACTTGCATGCCCTGAAGAGGACATGCAGCCACTTGAAACACACGCCAAAATATCCAACAACCACCGCCTGCGCAGACACGCCAAAGGACTGAGAGATGTCCATGATCTTCGCTGCCGCCTCCTCGCAAAGGGTTGCAGGCCTTAGGGGCCTGAAGGGTTCCACAAGGTTATTCGGGGGCTTTGAGTTTTGAAGTCTGCTTACATGAAGCTTGGTTCGTTTGCGTATGCAGCGGGCAACACCTAAATAGTAAATAGCTCAGAGAGCTCTTGACAGTGCTGACTCTTTTGGGCTTGTGCACATGCACACCAGACATACATCCATGCATGTATGCATACGTACATGTATACTCTATGCATGTAGACAGTAGTTTAAGGCAAGAAGGGTTTGAGGCTTGGGGGTTTCGAGATATTTGTCAAAGACTCTTGCTTTCCTCCTTCCGATGCGCTTTGACCTTTGCCTCCTACGAGAGGCACTTCGAAGGCGCCCTGTTGAAGGGTTTGCTGAAGTTAGGTAATTAAAAAACAAACAAGCCTGGAATGGCTGGAATCATGAAATCAGGAGGCATACTCCCAAAGAATTCGAAGATGCAGGGAAAGTGGTGTTATGGCCCCTTCTGACCCGCCCAAGACTGCAAGATGGAGATCATCTTGGCCCTTTCCGCCTGGTTCGTGTAGAACTCGAGTCGGTGGCCCATGTTAAAGACCTAGGCGAAAGAGAAAACAGGCTGAGCACACCTCATCTTGAATGGCATATTCAAGCCGTATTCAAGTTTCTCCTTTCGTTTGAAGACCACAACGCCTTGCTCCCCGAACAAAAGCAGTAGCCGGCCTTGTACATCTCCTCCCAAGGAGTACCGGAGTTCTCCTGAATTAGTCCTTGGCAGGGGGCGGAAGGCGGAAGGTACCAGCATGCAAGCGGGGAAGCCCAGGCCAGACCAACATCTCTTAAACCGAAAATCAACTTGGCTTTGATGCTCCGACACTCACCAATATTCTACCCTGTTTCATACCTGTCCTTGAAGAAGCATTGCAAAGAAGTTTCTAAGGCGATTCAAAGCGCTTGAGTGTGTCCCCCAACCCTGGCCCTGCGATTGGAAGACTTCGCTTTGCCTGGCTTTGCAGGCCAAAGGGCTGAAGACCGGTGCTGTCTTCATCAGGTTGTCCTCCAGCGTGGGGACTGTGGGAGGGTTGAGAATGTTACTAATTGCTGCTAGTTTGTGGGCTTGGTGTCTTGCACGTAGAGGCCCTAGCAGCCCTATAGCACCCCTCGTGGCAGAAATCCGAAGCCATACAAGCAGCAGCCAAGCATTGCCGAGCTCAGTCCTTAATCACATGGACGGCATCCACGAAGTGAAGGACCTCCGGGCAACCATGCGAGCGGTGGGGCGTCTTGAACATTCTGGAAGCTTCTACTTGCGCCCCGGGGGGCTGCAAGGATGGAGGCTTTAGGGCCGCGTCCCCATCGCGCGCCTTTGTCTGTGCGCCGCCCGAGCAGTGCACCATGCCGTGAATCTGTGGCCGCAAGCCTGCAGCCTCGGCGGAGGGTCCAAGCACTTTGAAAGCAATCCGACCACGTGAGATGTCGATGGTTTCTCCTGCCGACATCGACACTTGTTACCATATGGCTTCACGCAACACTGCACCCCAAAATGGGCATATATGTAAGCAATAACGACTACAGACCACAACCTGCCCAGAGCATCATGAAGCTCAATTTGGCAAGTTCCTTAAGCCTTGGCTAGCTTGCTAGACCAAGGCGACATGGCCGACAACTAAAGAGAGCTTATACACCGTTCTTAAGCGGGGTGGACACCACAAGTCCCTTCAAACAGCATGTTGACTTGAAAGTCCTGTCAGGTATGACAGGCTTCAAAATCCGTCACGCCCGTTATCCCTTACTGAGGCCAATCATGACTAACCTCGAGGCCCTTGCGAAGATCTTCTGCACGATGGGGCCGTATGTTCTTGTCGGGGACAGCAACAGCTTGCCTGAAGGGCGTTTAGGGCCGCTGGTCGTCCATCCATGAGATCGTGGCTTGTCTTGGCGAGTTTCAGCAGCTATTGTGCTGGAGCCTTCACTTCTTTGGCTTTGGCTTGGGTTCAGGGCTTGTATCTCTCCAACTGCTTTTCGGGCAAAGCATCTCGACGATGGCCGTGAGACAATCTGAGACACCGTGTCTGCAGCTGGAGAGCACATGTTGGCTGGCGAAGGCCAACACACTTCAACAACCCGTCTCCTCCCCGCCCCCAGAAATCTGAGTAAGATTGAGCAAGTCAACAAGTCTAAAGCAACGACTGAAAGCACACATTTGCTGCGCCTGCTGGGATGGTCCCGAAGCCCTCGATCTGAATCGGGTCCTCTAGGCCTTTGGTTGCGGTGACATTCTGGCGCTTGAGAGTCCATTTTTTGGTGGCTCATCAAGTGCATACGAACCGTTCCCATGCTGGCATCGAGCCACCGACCAGTGAAGAGTTTCCCTATAGCCGCCCCACTGCGCATAGGGTCCGGACCCACCTTGCCGCTGTAAACCAGCTCCTGTGCGCAGGGAGTTCTTCAGCCTAGAGAGACATAAAACTATCTCGAGCTTGCAATGCCTTTCTTTGTGCGTTTAGTTTCGGGCATCGTGCGCAGTTCTTGGGGACAGCACGTTGCAGGGCAAGCAGGCGCTTGCCGTCGGCCCAAGAGGAGCATCATGAGCATCGCATGAGCCATCCGGCGGGCAAGCGCATGATGACATGGTGCCCAAATCGCGCTGGTGCTCCTGATGCTCCCCCAGGCCCTTAGCCAATTGCCAGCAGCAAAGCGGCACAACCTGACAACATACGAAACATACGAAAAAGAAGCGAGGGCACCTTGGCCATCATTGGGTCGAAAGACTCCGGGTATTCGGCCGCCAGTGAATTCCTCGGAAATGCTGAAAAAAAGCACAGCCCGCACAGCTCAAGAGTTGAGAAGGTGGCTGGCTTCCGTGGCTTCTGTGGCTATGGCCGGTCGGTTTGTAACACTTTCTCGAACCCCTCTGAAAACGCGCTGTATGGCGCAACGACCCTGGACGTCCCTCGTCGTTTCGCCGTCAATCCAGAAGCCGTCATGAAAACGCAGCCGAACAACACACACACCCCGTCCCAAACCCCGTCCCAAACACCCCCCCCACCCCCCACCCAAAAGAAAGAAGACGCGACAAGCGACTCTGAGCTTGCCTGACCTTGTCAACTATAGGCACAAAAGACGCAGCAGCAACAGACTTAGAACTCCCCGTGAGTCTGAGCGGCTTGAAGGTGTCGTGCCGGGCTGCTGTGAGCCCATTGCCTCCGCAGATTCAGCTGGGAGTTTTACACTTGGAGTATCCGGAACACTTTTGGAACACTTTTCAGGCTCTCAGATTCGGCGAGTTTCAGCAACTGCCGCCCTGGGTTCCGACATGTCCCCTTAACCTAAAGATCGCCAACCAGAGCTTTCAACAAACCTCAACACCATGAAGTCCCAGCTCTGGGATTCTGCCATGGGACTTCCGATGCCGCTGTTGTAGCAGTCCTCGTAGCTGGCTCCTGGCTGAAGGCTAAGTGCACGCAGTGACACCCTCACAATTTCCCCTGCAATGGCTGTCAGAGCGGTGTCAAGAGTCAGCGCATGGGGAACGATCGGCCCTGGACTCTGCATCAGCCAGCACCCAACCCCTGTGCTTGGCGCCGGACTGCCCGAGGATGACAACGCAACGATCACGTCGCCTGCACCTCGGCTCGAGAAAAACAGGATCCGCGCACCGCTTGTAGCGTTCACGGCAGCTGCTGCAGCTCGAGCAAACAAGGCGGCACTACAGCGCAGCTGGGGCAGGCTTTGTTATCTCTGAGCCCCCGTGCGGATGTTGGCATTGTCGATGACCTCGCTTCTGGGAACCTGGCCACAGTTCTGTGCTGAGCATATCGAAACATCGAAAGAATGTCGTGGTGTCGTAATTAGCCGCTGCTCGGTCCCCGTAAAAGCCACCGCCACTGCAGCGTGCTCTTTCTCAGGGACGCCGGAGAAAGCCCCACAGTGCACACTGCGCACAGGGCCCACCTGCGCTGCCACCGTGGAGTCCACGATGATGGTTCGCACCTTCGCGAAGAATCGCAGGCGCAGCTATATCTGCAATGGAGTCGGGGAAATGCTCAGCACTCGGCGTGTTTTCCGGATGGAATGAAAATGCTCTATAGTCTATAGTGTACTTTGGTGAACCTTTAATGTACTTTCTGGTTCCTTCAGAAGGATGCTTTTACAGATTCACAAAGCTTCAGCCCGAAGCACCAGATCGCCCACATCGGCCGTCTCACCACCCGTGAGGATGATGCCGACCTCAGCGGAACACGCGAAGCGGCCATCCCTGCGGGCCATCCGGCCATCCCTGCCCCATTTCCATGATTTCCATGTCTCCATAATCGTTGCAGGCCCATCAGCCCCCCCCACATTCCAATTCTTCTTTGTCCGGGTGCCCTGCGCCATGTCTGTTCAGCTCATCCACCAGGGCAGCAGTGCCACCGATGACTGCAGCAACGACCTTCGTGCTAGTTGTGCTCACGCTGAAGGGTGCAGGGTTATTTAATGGCGAGCGGGTGCAGGCGGGTGCAGGAGGGCTGAATGTTGAAAATTCGCCTGAAACGAAGCCTCCGAGGCGCCTCTCTTGGGATGAGGTTCTTGTTTCGCCCGATGGTACCTGGTTTGCAGCGTGGTGCAGCTTCTGCAGCTTTTGACGAGACTAGGCTAACGGCATCAAACGATTCTTCAGGGCGTACCAGCGGGGTGTCCGAAGAAAAGCAGACATCGTATGATTCGTATGAACTCTTGAACCACAACAGCTTCTTATTGCCGATGGACTGGGTCTGGGACTCCATGGACCACCCACAGACAGCATGGTAAAACCGTAGCACCTTATCCCACCCACGTACCACCTCAGACGCACATAGTTCACATCGATAGAATGTCCTATCAGACTCATATAAATAAGGCCCCCGATAGAGCCCCCGATAAGGCCCCAGCATGGACCATCTGTTGCAGCGGGGGGCGCTATGCGAGGATTACTTATGAATTTGTGATAAAAAAAATATGAAGCCCTCATCGGGCACTGGACAAAAGGATGTTGTCGGTGATGCCGACACACAGCCTGAGCAACTTTCAAGGCTTGGGACAAAACTGTCGAAGCGCTAAAGGAAAAATGTAGGAAATGTCAGTAGACACCAACTGAAGCAAAAAGTTCCAAAGGCAGTTGAAGAAACATGTACTGTGCGGTACCCCTAGAAAGTTGCTTTAATCAGGGCCGTGGCAGGTCGTCCAGGTTCATAACCAAGGCATCCTGCGCGATTCCTTTCCATACCTCAGACGTCCCGAAGGCTTCCGGCCCTTGTCGAGGGCTTTGAGCACAGAGGAAAAGGGTTCCATACACTGCCCAAGCCCCACAAAAGCACACGCCTGAAGCCGAAAGCTGCCAGAAGCCCTTCGACACAACTCGCTCTGCCGAACATGCCGAGAAAACGATGAACAACGACGAGGAGACCCTATAGCCCGGGATGGTGACTGAACTGGGTCCTGCTCAGCCCTGCTCACCATTGCTCACCATTGCTCACCTGGGCCTCCACACGGAGATGTCCCCCGTCTTCTTCCAGTAGATGTACGCCAGGGAGGACTTGGTGCCTGCGCCGTCGGCGTGCATCACCTTCGGGGCCGCTGCAGGAGAGAAGACAGGACGGCGCATGACGGCACATGAACTCCGCCGAAAAAAGCCTTCTCTTTCCCTGTTGTCCCCTCACGGACTTACGTATTGAAAAGGGCAGCAAGCTGGGATCATCTGGAGACTTCAGGGATGTAGAATGTTAGGGTCCCAACGGGGTCCGAAGTCGAAATCCTAACTCAGCATGCCCTGCAAGGGACCATCGTATTTGTAAACGACATGCCCCGTGCAGCTTTCAAGTTGCGACCTTTGACCTTCCTAAGTTCGAAACGGCGTTGAAAGCAATTCCAAATCCGGCTGAGAGCAGCGCGATCGCTTGTGTCGGATCCCGGGAGATAAAATCTGGAACCACCTGCGAGAACGATGAGGTCTGGTATTATAGTGAGCTGCTGGGTTCCGCTTTGGTACTTTTGTGTACATCTTCATGTACATGCTGTGCTGGTGCGTTGGCGTTTTCTGTAGTCGTCCAGAAGGCACTCAAGCAGGGGGGGGGGTTGTCAATGCCTTGCAGAAGGCGCGCGGGAAGAGGCCCTTGTCCATGTTCTTGATGGCCTGCGCTTGCGCTGCAGCAAGGAGCATCCGGGGGTATCTTCAAGGGTTAGGGGTTGTCACTTGGGGGTTGGAGTTAGCTTGGGGAACCGCGCAAGCCACACCCATCTTTCATTAATAAGCCTCATGATGCATCATGCAAGATTCCGCCTGATCAGACATTCATTTAGAAAGAAGTGTCCGCTCCGGCAGTCTCCAGAGGGTCGGCAGTGAGGCGGGCGACTGAGCCCCAGGCAGCATGGACATCGCCCTTGTCTGCAGAGACGCCTCTTTGCTCGTAGCGCTTGGCATCACCTTCAGGTCCACTCTTCAAGTTGCTGTTTGGCTGCGCTTTCATGTGCTTTCACTTGCGATCCAGAGCGTTATCTGGCATGGGCATCCACTTCGTGCGGATGTTTGCATGGTCTGCACGGTGCCTTGGGAGGGATTCCTTGCTAGGCTTTTGGGAATTCAGCCGGAGTCAACGCGTTATACAACCTTTATCTCATCGAGCTCGGTCCTACAGGGAGCGTGCCGCCACTTCCGCGGCCCAGACCCGCCATCTTGGCGCTCGAGGGCATCGAAGGCGTGGGAAGCGAGGTCTCCATGGCCTTGAGACACAGTGACACAGTCTGACACAGTCTTCAGGGCCTCTGGGTGATCCGTTGGATTCTTGCGGAAGGAACCAAAGCCGCATAGAGTGACCGCTCACGTACAAGATGCCTGCAATGAAAAACACTTATTACAGGGTTCCTTGCGCCCTTGTTGTTGGGGCGCGTGCCGTGGCATCCGGCGGTGTAGACCTGCACAGCGGGTTCTCAGGGCACCGCAATGCCACACACTCATGCAAAAGATCTCATCTCTGCGTTAGCTCGGATGCGTTGCGAGTCTTCGAACAGGTCTCGTACTGGTCTCATCATTCTCATGGTGCCGTAGAATTGCAAAAACTCCGAAGTGCCGAGACTCACGTCAAGTCTGCGAGATTGCCCCAGAGAACCCGGAGAATCTGGATGGAGACCACCAAAGCCCATACTCCATAAAGGTACCCCAAAGCCCCTCGCAAGCGCTCTCAAGGTGCTCAAGCCGCTGCAAAACCCCCCGATGTTCACGCGCCCTGCCCCCCTCCCAGCTCACCCGTGCCTTCGGCTCTTGTACTTGCCCGACGCCACGAGCCGCACTGCCTCCGGCAAGGCCTCTGCGGCTCGCAAACGGAAAACACCCATCCCCGTGTGGGAAATCTTAACATCACCTTGTTGGTAGCCTATTCAACCTCAGAAACCAACCAACTCTGCTTTTCTGCTCCTGAGAGCTGCACTCCAATGTTGGCCAAGCACGCGCAACTGATTTGATTTGTTGAGAGCCCTTTTAGCTGTCCAGGCCTTGCTCTCCGCCTCGGCGACGATGCGCCTTCAAAGAACTGTACCCCGCAGCACCAAAGAACCGTACCACTCTCAGAGGGGTGTCAAGCCCCCCTGTGCAAGAAAGACTGCCATGTCCCAAACCCCTGCCTTTGGATTTGGACTGGTGGATAAAGCAGGAGAGGGCTCATGCTGATTTTTCGATTTCGAGTCTGGAAGAATGATCTGACTCACGGACACGTTTTATGGCGTACAGCCGCGTCACAGACCTTTGTACAATCGTGCGCGGAGCTATCGTAGGTAAGAGAGACTTTGCAAATTTTGCACAGGTCTGGGGCCCCAAGCTCATGCAGACTGTCTGGGGTGTCAGTGTCCAGGACACGAGCTGTCTCCTTCCCAGGTAGCACCAGACGCTGGAACACAGAAAGTCTAGGAACTTTGCCCCCCCAACTTGGCTGCGGCTACCGAGAGTTCTCATATGTTCTACTTGGCTCACCACGATTCGGAGCTCCTGTAGCATGATCTCACCCTCGCCCAAGAGGTCGGCGGTAGGCTGGAAGACCGTGCAGCCAGTGACCTTTACACTGGTTGAGAGGAAGAATAGGATTGATTCGAAGGAGGGTTTTAAGGTTGTGATTAACCTTGTCCAGTCTTATGAGTTGCTCAATCGAATAAGAAAACTCAGAAACGTTGGCACCTTTAACACCTCAGCATAGCATGTGAATGCCCCTCTACATGCTCCTACATCAATATCGCTGCTTTGGGTTCAAGCCCCCCCTCCCCCCAAACAAAAACAAGAACACTCCCACACGCAAAGGCCCTTAAGCTTCGATCATAGAAGCGGAAACTGGGCAACCCCGGCGCAAGCCCCCATCTCCAGAGCCGACTCGATGGGATCCTCTCTCATTGGTGTAGAGGCATGCGTTTCGTGTATTTATATGTGTTTAATGCATCTCCGAACCTGCACTCTGAGAAGCAAGGCACTCCCCCGAATGCACGCAGCCTGATCCCTGGATGTGGGCAGAAGCGATGCGCGGACGGACAGGAGCCTCTGCTGCGGCGTTAAACACAAATTCTCTCGGACTGAATTGGAATGAGAAAATTAAAACTGAAAGTACTCAGATGTACTCAGCCTCTCCCCTTTTTTCTCAGCCGAGTGCTCTCTGTAGACTCTTCTTCTTCTTCTACTATCTCTCTCTCTGTTGTGGGCTCCAGACTTGCCAGCCCAGCGCTGCCGGAAGGAAGGAGGCAACAAGCAGAGACCTCGTCACAGTCCTAGGTCCTACAACAGTAGTCTTGGCAACTATAGGCTACAGAAGCTTAGAGCGCTTTGTAGGGCTTTGCGGGGAGGGGGAGGGGGGGGAATCTTCGGTGGGCTTCGGGAGCTTTTGGTCACAGGGGGGCGCGCTTTGGGAATGCTTGGGTGGTTCGCAAGCTCCAGGCAAGACAGCGCTGGAAACAGCGAGGGCTGAGGTGCATGCGAAACACATGAAACACTCCTCCTTCTCTGACATCCCTAACAGCTTGCAACTTGCAACTCTGTCTTGGAAACTTACGAAGTTCTGCTAGGGAGAAATCCCAGAGAGTCCTACCGAAGTCGTCCATGAGCACGATGAGGTCCGCCCGATGTTTCTCCAAGACCTGCGCTTCTGGAAAAGGTCCCGGCGCCAGAGGCTCCGAGAGCTCTTGACTCGATTGAAGGTGCTGAACCGGAGAGAAAAAAAACCCTGAGAAAAAAAAAAAACAACAAACAATCTGTGAGTCTGTGAGCCTTCTCCAAGAGGGTCTCAACGTAGCCCTCCGCGCCGCGCGGCGGCGGGGCGAAGGCGTTGCCGTTGCTCTGGGAGGACAAGCGGGAGTCGCTTCTTGCAATGATGGAGATTTGGGTCACGCTGCAAGAAGTTTCGGGAGTGCATGAACTGGTGTTTATTCAGGGCCCAAGTTTGTGATACTTCATTCCTATGCGAGAGCCGATTGTTTTTGAAAGTACCACAAAAACACCTTGAACAACTGTGAAAACTTGGTTGTATTTGTTTGTGGGGGGAGGGGGGGGCGAGGGGGCGGGGGGGGGGGGGGGGCGCAACATGAAACGTGAAACACGACAACTCCCGCGGGCCCAGAAGATGACATCAAAAATGAAAAACAGGAGACGGCATCCGGGAGCGGACCGTGCAGTCGGGGCCGACCATAGGGGACGGTCACCCACAAAATCGGGTTTATGCCCCGCCACCTCCATAATCTTCCATACCCCTTCGTCTGCTAACGGTGCTAACGCATGCAATAGTTTGACTGCCGACGGCCGCACCCGGCCCAGGCGGGTCGCGAAGCGTTGTTGACATTTCTTTACAGACATGTATCGGGATCTCCAAACCACCTGGAACCAAGACCGTGAGTGCGAATGTGCTTGACTTTCCGCGGAAGGCAAAAAAAAATAGCGGGCACATGTGTCTTTGCTGCGGAACCGTAAATTGCAATGACCGGGCCCATAGGAATTTAGCCTATCTTTTTCATTTGTCATGTTCACTTCGCTTGCTTCCTCACGTTTTCATGTTCACTGTATCTCCCCAAACAGGAACCTGCTGAGGTCCTGTCCTCAAAAAAGGATTTAACACCTGGCTGGATGGCTGGAGGAGTCGGGAGCTGGGGTCCTGCAGGTTTGGATGGGCGGCATGTGGCTTGTTTGGATGTGGGTGGGGCCCTGCTTGCGGGTTCGGATTGCTGCAAGGTGGGGCGGGACCATAAAGCTTCACCTGGCTGAGTGAGATAGGCAAGGTCAGACACCCCCTGCGGTATGGCGCGTGGATTAAAACCAAGTGCTATGCTTTGAGCGCGTGAATTTTGTGAGTTCGATCCATTTGCAAGGGCACCAAAGCTGAAGCTCGTGTTCTAACTTCGCTCCGATATCCTTGCATACATACTATTTGGGGACTTCGCCGGTGCTAACTTGATTGTTGGCATTTGCATTTTCGTTTTTTTTGTCCTTTCAATTCCGTCCCCCTGGAGTTCCAGCCTATTCCATTGTGATTCTGGTTTTGTGATTTTTCATCCCCATGCAAGCAGCGCTGGGACGAAGGAGGAGGGGGGCCCCAACTTGGGAAATTTAAGGTCCCACGAGCTTCAAGCCTCGACGAAAGAAACGTGGGTTCGGCAAAAACCAGGCGTGAGGGCATGTGCCAGTACGAACAGCGTGATCGCACGAAACCTGGATGGCTACATCGAATCTGGCTTACGACACTTGTGACATGCGCCTCCCATCTGCTTGACCTGAATTTGCTTTTGGAGTGTGTGAATCGATCTTCTCAGCTTGTCGTCGCCGAAATCTTCAACAAGAATGAAAGGTTCAAACTTATAGAACTCGTGGTGCAACATCCTCACTTGGCTGGCACATAGATCAACCTGAATCAACCAAAAGTTAAAGTTGAGCGATGGACAACAAGAAAAAAGAGACAATGACCTATCCGGGCACCTGCTGCAGCTCAGGATCCGCCACGAAAGTCCTCAAACCAGCCTTCCGTCTCTGTCTCTCTCTGCCTCTCTCTTTAAAGGACGGCTTGAACAGGCTCGGCTTCGAAATTGGGTCCACAAACGCTGGTTGTTAAGACTGTGGCCTGCTTTTCTTAATTGAAGAATCCCAAATTCCTAAAGCCCTTAGCTTGGAAACCTCCTAATTAGCCTTCTGTAGTAGGCGTGGGTCATGGCCATTCCAAACCGAAGCGACCTGCGGGTACGTGCATTACAAATGCACACCTTAATCCATCCCGCACCCAGCGGTCGCCTTCGTCGCAGCTTTGACAAGCGCACTGTCCTTGCCTAAGGAACGCGCATGGTTGCCAATGAATCTTCTGGCGTCCGTTGTGCGTCCTAAGGTTTGTGCTTTGCTGCAGTTGCTGCGCCAGCACCGGTGGCAATAAAGCTACTGCTCCGAACTCCGAAGCTATGGCCAGCCGATCCGGCTCGAAGCACTGGTCCTTCTCCAGCGCTTGACACGACGACTCCTACAACAGTAAGTCTAGAATCTACAGCTGACCTGCACCAGAACTCTTTCTTCAAATTGTCAGAACATCCGCCCTCTGGGTGCACTGCACAAGGACACCACGGCGGAAACCTCCAGAAGCACTCCAATGAAGCACTCCATGTAAAGACCGTCGCCCCTCTGGCATGGCCATGATTAGCCTGATGTCCCTCATGTGGTCCGCTAGGACCCCCCAATGGGCCGAGCCTCTAGCCGGTGGTTTGCTATGGTTCAGGACTTTAGGATGCAGCGGGTTGTTGAGGAATCCCACTTTCTCGAGCCTAGGAGCAACGTACAACCCCCTCTTCCCACCTCAGCGGGATAGGTCCAGATTTCCATGGCCTCCAACAGCGCTTTCAAGGGCGTGGCCTCAGCAGCGCGTGGCGCGCGTGGCCAGCTGCACTATACATCTTGATACACCTTGCGCCAGGCTGCAGGCTGGGGTTTTTAAGCCCGCCACCAACACACAAACAATCCCAGGCCCCAGCGCGAGCAGAGCCGCCCATGATCAGCACTTGCGACCGGGAGACCATGTGAGGGTCCTCCGTTGAGGAGCTGAAAGGCCCAAAAAGGCAACAGAGCGCAGTCTGCGGGTTTTTTATGGTTTAATGATGCTCGTTGGCTCTTTATGGCCCCTGCCACGTTGCTGTGTTGAGACCGTGACGGGTGCCTGCAACGAGCTCAGCACCTGCGGGAAGGGAAGGGACACGCCGAGTTCCGGCCTGGCGCGATGTTTCGGGGTCAGCTCAGGGGCGAGAATCGGAACTTATCTGACCTCTTTGGCAGCTAACTACGAGTCTGTCTGCATGCCCATGCCCCCACTTGTCTGAACAGATTCACGCGCACGATGCTGCAGGAGTTTCCGAATCTGCCACCGGGACATCTGGTCAACGCGAAGCTTCCCCACAGTGCGTCCGCTGCTTTGAGGAATGCCCGTCCATTTGCACGACTCTACGGCCCTACTCCTGACATCAGCACGCGACAACAGACTTGACTGGAGAAAACGCGTAGACATCCAACAACATGACTAAGCATCTGAACTGAACCCGAGCTCGAAAACTGAACCGCTTTGTCCCAGACAGACCTTTTTTTTTTGGCACTCGGTGGGGAAGCGACCAAACACTCGCCAGGCAGACAGCATCAGCCAGCAGCTCTCAGCACCATCCTGCCACGAGCAGAGCTTCACTTCAAGAGTTCACTTCAAGACTGTGGGCTTTAAGGGCAAGCTGACTATATGCTTTTTCAGGCATTTAATGACTGCTTCGGGACTGTGAGGTCCAGGGCGTTCCCAAGCGTCCAAGGAAGGGCCGACGATCGAATCGAAGCACCATTCTGCACTGCTTCCGAGCCCTGAAGTCCCGTGAGGTTGGAACGGCTATTCTGCGGGACTCGGCAGCACATCCTTCGTTCAACCCAATGTTCTTCAAACTTTAGACATCCCCAATTCCTCCAGGGCCCCGGGCGACGTGCATCTGGCCTTGGCCATCCTTCCTGGGCAGCAACTCGCCGATGACGTGCGCCTGGTCCCCGGAGTCGTTCAGGGGCCGATTGACAAGTGTTGCTCGTGAGGTTTTGAGGTTTTAGGGGCTTCTTTTTTGGTGGGGGGGCTTTATGAAAGGCCCTGTGGTGCTTCGGGTAGCTCCGCTGGCAGGAAGGGCATTAGGCTTTGCAAGCCTACTCCCACACCGGACCAGGACCTACACGCACAGTTCAAACGAAGTGATGTACGAGAGGGGATACGGCAGGACACCCTAGCGCGGCCATTCCAGCGGAAAGTCTGGGAGCTCTACGAGAGCGAGTTTGAAGTCTGAGGTCGACACTTCCTCATCCAGGGCTTTCAGCAAGGTCATGACCTTCAGGTGGCACTTGACTGCGGGACGACACTTGACTGTGGGGACTCCAAGCTTTATAGAAACTTGAGGGTTGTTGGCATTGTTAGCCCGTCATGGCTCCGAAATCGATGCGGGGCTGGTGTTTTGACTTGCCGAAGCGCCGAAGAGGCCTCTCGGCCTGGCAGCCTCCTATCCTTAGAGTTGGCGTCCTGCAGGGCCTGTCGAGCACTGCTTCAAAGTCGGCGGCGCTGGCACCAGGCACGGGCCGGTGTCCCGTGCGAAGCTGCGAAGCGGGCTGCTTGAACATGCAGAGTTGCTGAAGTCGGTGCGGGCTAGTGCCCGCACAGCAACAGCCAGGCCTCGGGTGACCGCGTGTCCTGCACGACGTATGCCAATCTATGTCAACGCAGGTTGCAGCTCCTCAAACTCGGCAAGGCTCATCCCTGAGGCTGTGCGAAGCAACTGCCCCATACTGTTGAGGCTGGCTGTCGGCGAAAAGACTGTGCGGGACACTGGCCTGCACTGTTCACTGTTGAAGGCAGCTGAAAGCCCGCACCGAACTTGGCAGTGCAAGACATCAGCTTCCGCGGTTGAGGCCGCCCCAGGTGTGTGAGTTTCAAATGGGCGCGGCTGGTATCCTTAAAGGCCTTTGTGCCGCAGCTTCAAAGTCGGTCCATGCGTGTCCCGCATGGCATTTCCGTCACCAGAGAGTGTGTTTTTACGTGGCCCCCCGTGAGCCGTGAGGCTAAGTGCTCCGTCGGCTGCGGCTGTGGGTGCACCTGGGAAGTAGTTACTTGATAGGATATCAGAGAGATGAGAATTCCTGATCCTGAGAGATTTCCGACCGTTTTGCTGGCATCTGGCATGGCTGGCCAGTGAACGAGCGATCCCTGAACTTGTGCCTAGCGAATTCGCGGCAGCAGTGTAGCTTCTGGGCCCTGATGCGCTGGTGCTGGGCTGAAAGAGGGGTGGGTTGGCCTAGCAAGAAGAGTGAGATAAGGATGGTTTTTTTCACCAGTATTAGGGGGAACATTCACAAGAGGGCGCCTGGTCCTTGTGCTCTTGCGACGTGATCAGGACCATGCCGATGCCGCAGTTGAAGGTCGCTGCAAGCTCGTCGCAGGGGATGTTGCACCTCTCTTGGAAAGAGCAGCTTAGCAGTCAGGCTGCATGAGAAAACGCCACTGTCCCAGGCATAATCCGATTTGCGTCTGCACTCCTTCTCTTCTTGCAATCATTTTGGGGACTCTAGACTCGAGCCTTGACGACAAAACTCTAAGGACGTCGTGTGCCCTGCAATCCTTTGGGTGTGCTACGTTGATGGACCTTGGGATCTCACCAACTTCCCCATGTCCATGGTAAGGGCCCAATCAAGTTTGCGCTTGGGCGCACTGAGGGCTGAGCCCATTGCAGGCTTCGGTTTTATTGCTTTTGGCTTTCAAAGCCCTCAGTTTCCGAAAAGCCCCGCAAAGCCCCGCAAAGGACCCCTGAGCCTGCAGCGAAACCAGCCCCGCCTCGCGGCGATCCAGCGGAAGACTGGTGGCAGCTCCCAGTTCTCGGCCTTGACCAGAGCCTTTCTGAGCCAAGAAGCGGGCTTCTTTTCACTCAGCGGTGCTTTCTGCCTCCTATCACGTAAGGCTCGGATGTGCCGGGGAAAAGGGTCACAGGCTTGGGCACGAAACCCTGACAATCTTGGGATGTCGGTATCACATCTGCGACCCAAAGAAATGACCTACTCTCAGCAACATAACAACCCCCACAACCCAGCAAACCCGCAGACCAGCACACAACCGAAACCAAAGAAAGCAAACCCGAAGAGGCAGCGGAACGGTGGAGGGCAGAATGGCCAGCGAAAAAGTACCGGCGAGGGGGCGGTCTCTTTTTGGCACAGGTTCAGGGTTGCGGAAGGGCACTCTGCAAACTAAATCGGCGGCTGAGGCTGAATGTGCTAGAATCTTCACACCCCCTGCGCCCGGCCTTCAGGTGCTTGGGGAGGATCCTGGGCACGCTTCGGGACAGACCTCGCGGGGGCGTATCAGCATGGAGCAGGCAACTCGCTTCAGCACCTTGAGGTGCTAGGTTATGCTGAGGCCAGCAGTGCGCCTGAAGTGCCTGAAGAAGCATACCCGCCTGAAATCCTGCTAAACCCCAAAAAGAGTGAGCTATGACCGGGTTGGCCCGGGTTAACTCCCCCTAGCAAAGGATCTTGAGGGAAGCCTCCGCGGGTGATCGGCGCCGCGCCCTTCAGAAGCCCGGCCTTTGCCTCGAAAAATGATGGCAGGCTACCACTTCAGGGCAAATTCTCTGGAAGAGTCCGGTCAAAGGAGTCAGGAGAAGTTTTCCGGGCGTTGCGTTGTTGAGCAGAGACACAGGTGAGAGCTTCCGGCGGCGTGGGACCGCAGGCCGAATAGATCGGAACCAGTTGGGGAAAGCCGTTGAATCCAACACCTTCATCCCGCATCCCTGCTCAAAGTACTACACGTCGGCCCGGGATCTGCACCAAAGCAAGGAGCGTCTTCACGTAAATCCGGGTGGGTGCCAGTAGCACCTGGAAGGCTTCCGGGGTGCTTCCCAGGATTCACCTGTTGAGTGTAGACTGCACTGTTTTGAAGCCAGCAACTGGATGATGCAAAGGGGTCCCCACGCTGGTTTAGGCAAGCATTGATTGAAATTTCAAAGGACACGTGGAGCGATGGCATCACTGGGGGTTAGACAACGCTGAAATACTGAATTGCCCATGAAGCCCCTGAGCCAAGCGACTCGAACAGAGCACGAAACACACATCAGAGATGTGAGCTCTTTCTGCAAGCTGCGTGAGAATTGAAACCTTTTTCATGACGTGACGTGTCTGCCATTGTGTCACCTGTCGACCCACAGATCGGACTGAACACAAGGATGGCCCGGCGACCTCAAAACCCGGAGCCCTTGGGACTCTTGGGGTCTTGAGCTCGTCTTGCGCCTAAAGACGAAGGCCGATTTGAACCGGCGCCTCGCCGAAGGAGCGCGTGGGGTCAAAAGGCGCCGCAGCTTGGTACCTCAGGTTCAGTTGAGGAGTCGAGGGCCCTTTGCAGAATCTCTGCAAAGTTGCTTTTTTGTTTTCTTGCCCACGATCTGCCGTCGGGGGTTGCCTTTGTGCATCTGGTGGACGCTTCTGAAGCTCCCGAAAGCTTTGCAGCAGAGTGCGGCGCTCCAGGGGCTCGAGGGGTCGAGTGCAAGCTTGCTCGGAATCTTTTTTGTTTGTCACAGCTTCTGAACGTTGAACCACCGTTCCAAAGCCTCATAGAACTGAAGCCAGAACCACTCAGAAAGTCCGATGGAAACCCAAGGTAAGGTCTGCTTTGGTCGGGGTTTGTGGCCGTGGCCCGTCACAAAGCCCCACAAGCTGTCAAGGCCAGCCCTCCTACCCACGAAGAGAACATCCCGCTTACTTCTCAGTCCCAAAGCTGCGCAACTTGCGAGAGATGCGTAAGTTGCGGATGCTTCTGAGGATGGAGCCGGATGCCTGCAGCTTGTACCACCTTGGCGCTGAGGCTGTGACAGGCTCGCTGACGTGCCCCGCGGCCGTGTCAATGTCGTGAGAATGCTACAACATGCATGTCAACTTGTCAATCGAGGCCGTTGAAGCTGAAAGCACGCACCTGGACAGCCTGGACATAACAGTTTGTGGCTCGCGACCTGCCAAAGCCAAGAAGCATCAAGAAGCGCAACACTGCCCTCAAGCCGCCAGGACCCGCACAGAGCGGAGAAGGCTGAAACCATTGCTGTGCAGCCCAGAAGAAGACAAACCTGAGGCTTTCAGATCCAGGAGGTTCCTTTTCTCGGAAAACTCGACTCGGTTTTGTGGGGCATGCTTCGAGGAGCTCAACGCACGCCAGCCACACACGCCACACACCTACAGAACCCAATCGCCATAATTTGATCCTCCCTGAAGCTCCATGTTTGGATGCTTCGCTTGCAGGACATCATTTTGAGACCAGCCTGTGTCTTCACAGCACCCCCTCTCGCCGTCATGCGCATTGCGTTTAAACCTCCTCATCCGCCCCCCCCCCCCCCCCCGAGCTGTTCGCCCTGGAAGCAACACATCATATTAAAAGACCCTTCATGCACCCATCCGGTCTTTCCGCCCCCTTCACCATCCGATTTCAAGCCGTGATGGAAAAAACCTAACCTCTCATCGTGCTAGTCCAGTCTCGGTCGATGTGCTCAAAACCGAGCCTTTCATCACGCAGTTCCAGGCCACTCTGCCATTATGCAGTAGCCCACCCTAGACATCAGATACACGGTGGTTCGCCTTCTTGGAAAACTGTAGATCGTAAGCTCTTAACTTGGCCCCCTGGGGTTTGGAGCTTTGGGGCTTGGGGAAGGGTCCGGGGTTCGGGTTTAGGAGTTTAAGCAGTTTAAGCGGTATAAGGCTCAGGCTACGCTATGCACCTCCCGAGCAAAACCGCTCCATGAGCCAGCCAGACCTAGACCTTCTTGGAGTTTGAAAGCTTGAACAGCTGCAAGTAGCGAGGCCCTAAAACAAAACAAGGGGGGGGGCACACCAGACAGGGAACAGGGGCACGCAGCATACACTCCACCCATTCCCTCTAAACTTTACGCCGCTACACCTTGTTTGCAGGCTCACGCTCACCACAGATCTGGGGGTCCCAACCGATGAGCACATCGCCTTCTTGCATGGCCTCGCGCTTGGGGTCTCAGGTCCCCTTTTCTTACAAGCTGCCGGTTTTAGATGGGTGCTTTCGGCGGATCCCCCTAGCACTCTGGAGGCACCAAGCTTTCGCCTGGCACACCCGAACCATTTTGAACATCTCTGAACCTCTGAAAGCTTCGGAAAAGTAAAAGGCGGCGCCTCTCGCTGCGGCAGTAGCTTGCCACCTCAAGGGGTCTCGGGATTCGGGTGCAACCAAGGCCTCCGCGAAGCCTTGCCAGCTTCGCGGCTTCCGCGGCTCCCGCACTCTAGGATTGCTGTGCACAAAGCGGTTTCAGACTGCAACTTCTGCAGTGCTGCACAGCGCCTCCCATGATTACTACTGGGCTACGGCTTGCAAGCTACGGGCAGCTGGCTCATCCTGACATGTGCTTTCGGAGCTTGCGAGGGAGAAAAATGCAAAATACTTGAATGATTGAGCAGGCTCTTCTTACGCCTTCTTGTTCTTATTACGTGCTTTTTTTTCGGCCTGGTAGGCGTACGGCCTGCATGATATAAATATATCTCGGGAGTCCTGCACCTCACACAACCTTGTGATGACCAGATTGATGTAACGAGCTTGAATGCGGACACTTGCAATGGTACGAAGCCGAATGCCTTCGTTTAAGCTACAGCTAAAGCCCCCAAGCGAGCTAAGCGAACTAAGCGAGCTGGGGGCCCCCAACGATCTGCTGCGCCGACCGCAAAGCCGACCAAGTCGAAAGACGAGGAATCTGGGCGAAGGAGGCAATTGTGGGGAGATGCGGGGAGTGGGAATTGTGGGATCTTACAGGGTTCTTTTGGGTTCTTATTGGGTTTTGGGACCCAACACATTATTGAGGCTGCGCCACTCTCCCGCGCTAGCTCTGCTCCGAGTCTCTGGCTGTACACGCCTGGCATCTCTGCGGTCTTCGCTTCCGTGAAGGCACAGACGGCCTCTCTGGGGGAAGCAGAAACTCAGTTTTGCTTTTGAATTCTTCAAAAGTCGACAGAGTCGAAAGCCAGCCACCAGTGACTTCCCAAACCATTACGGGGCCATGGGGGGTTTCGAAGCATCACAACAAAGGCAAGTGCCATCGCTCCAAGTGAATCGAAAGGTCGACGTGTGTGCTCCCATGGCTCAGCCATGTCATGGCTCGTACTGACCCGCGCCTCTTGGCAGCCCTCGGCGACGCCTTCGTTCACCTGACGCTGCAGAATCCCCCCCCAGCCCTGAGCCGCTGACCCGCTACCCTCCGCTATCGCCCGTCAGAACGAGCGCATGCTATACTGCAGCGCTTGCAAGCGCGCTTCGACCCCTTGAACTGTCAAAACCCTCAACTCCTCCATTGGCCACACTTCCCAGTACAAAGTTCAGAGACACCTCCAGCGCTTGCTGCGCATCTAGCTGGCAGCAGGAGTGGTGGCTGGAGAACATCAAGGGCTCCGCCTGGTTCAGTTGGTACCGTTTAGGGCGTAAGGTAGTGTTAAGGCATGCAGGGCCAGGTTTGTGCATGAACCTTGCGCATTGCAGGACCACACCCCTGTACTCAGGTCTTAAGGATCTGGCCCGGCGATGGGAAGCCAACACCCTAAAAAAAACATGGCTCTCCGCATGCTCTGCGAACTGAGTCGGCGCACCCCCCTAGCTGCGATGTCGTTGGCGCAGAGGGCCAGCAAGTCAGTGCCTTGGGCAAAGGGTCGATATGGTAATTGGTTTGGGCTGGTTTGAGTTGGTTTGGGGCATCAGTTGTACGGGGGGGGGCGGGGCAAATGAAACGATGATGGTTGCAACACTTCGAACCGGATCCAGCAGCATGGCCCTGGGTAGCCTTGGCAAAATGATGTACATTTCAAGGGCTTCTTGTCCTTTGAACGACCGATGCTCAGTGTGCTGCCGATGCTGCGGAACTGACCCATGGCCGTGGCGACCTCCAAGTCAACAGTTGCAACGGACTCGCCAATCCAAGCTTTCATTCATGTCGCGGTACAGAATCGGGAATCAGGCAAAGACCCTCATCCCCGAACATACTCCCAGCACGCAACTGACTTCTGCCGTACATCTGGGACAAAGGACTGGCAGATTTCGAATTTCGCGTGGCATCACAGCCTTGAGCTTGGTGCCGATACCGTTGGTGCTGCCTCGGGGCGCAGAAGGAGATGGGTTTTAGGGTTGCGGCGGCTTAGGAGCTTTACAGAAGTTCAGGAACTCAATATTGACTCACGTGGCGAAGTGTTAGAGTCGACGCAACTTGGTAGGCCCGAGGGTTTTTGAAAATGATTGCGTTTGGCACCACTGGAATTTGATGGCACATGACACGTGGCTTTGATCGCTTTCGTAGGCTGTGTCTTCGTTCGTTGAGAATATTGTGGTTGACTGCACGTAGCTCTTTTCAAGTGTTTTTTCCAGCCGCGGTATGAGAGCAGCAGACCTCGGCGATACTCGAATCGCGCTTTAAGTCTTAAGCTTTTACGTTCAAGCGTTGTTTAGTGCTAAAACCACTTCGCTTTGTTTGCTTCGGCTTCTTTCTCGGTCCTGGATGCGGAAGCTAATCCTGGTTGACTGGTCGAGAGCTATGCCACTATGCCTCTGCCTTGTTTTAACTCCTGGTTGACAGCTTTGAAGCTGTGTTGTGCACCATGTGTTTATACTACAGCTGAACTCTAAGCTTAGCCCGAGAACATTTTGTTTTGGTGCCAACGTCGTCCCTCTGCTCCTCAGAACCCACCAGCGTGGTCACCAACATGCATCCGGAGGCGTAGGGTCGTAAGGGTTAGGGCTTAGCTTGCAGGCATCTTTGATTGCGGAACCTTCTCCTCCCCACACTGTGCCCCAATTGACTGCTTCCAGCAGCCCAGATGTGATTTTTCGGTTCCCAAGGGGATACTTGCAGGTACCGTGGCACCATCATGCACCATCATGCACCATCATGCCGGCCCTAATTTAGGGTGGGCCAACATGCGCCGAGCTGTGCCGAGCCCCCGCGCTCACGACCTCAGGGGCCTCGTACCCCAGGTCCTGGCACGAAGACAACCCCCAAGCCCCAAGCCGAACCCCCCTAAACCCGAAGGGTGATAAGGGTGGGGGAGGCTTCGCTACGGTGATGTGATCCAGGGTCGAGCTAGCATCCGAGCGACGTTACGATACACCGCCGTCTTGCAGGGTCTATCGGCATCTCCTTTGCAACTTGCTCAACTGTCACAAGTATCACCCATCTCAGGCTCTGTGAGATGTGAGTCGCGTAGATCCCAAGTCCCACACTTTCAGGCCACCTGGCAATTCAAAAACCTTCGACCAACCTCCACGATTTAGGCGCCTTAAAGGCTTGAGAGCTTCCTTTAAGCTCTTCGGGCTGCGCCTTGACCGCACAGTGGGCCTCCACGCCATCAGGGCCGGACCTGAGGGAGGCCGTCAGGGTGTAACAGTTTGGGAAAGTATAGAACCGCGAGTCATGCAACATCTTTCCTAGACTACCCCAAAGCCGACAAATAGCCCGTACATGACAGTGGCTTAAGTCTAAGTTCATCCGGGGACTGCTAAGCTACTTCCTACCAGTAGTATATACCCCCCTCTATCAAGGAGCAGCTTGGGTTTGGGGATCCCTGTAGGGGCCGCACAGCTCGCAGCCGGGGCGGTTGGTCTTTGTCATCAGGTTCCGGGTGCCTGCGCGGATCGCCTGGGAATGTGCTTGGGGAGTCTTTTTGTTCTTTGGCTTTTGAGGCCTCGGGGGGAAGGTGGCTTGAAGATGAACCTGTCTAGCGTGTAGGAGTGAGTTCAAGAAGAAAGTTTGCGTGGAGACGTAGCAGAGCAGGCACTTTACTTCACATCTTGATAGGTCTTTGTGCAGGTCCAGTATTCTCCCCCCGAGTGATAACTCCGAGTCGAGGCGATCTCTTGACCTCGGCTTTGTGTCTGTTTGTGGCAGCCTCATCCATCTCGATGTCCACGCCTGCCTCCAGGTATGTCGCCTGAGGTGGTCAGGTTGAGATGCAAGTTTGAGCGCGCGAGCATGTGAGCAACCTTGATTAAAAGGTGCACCAGTATCCCGCAAGAGCACTTGTGTGAGGAACTCTTCCGATCCTGCAATGCCTCATGTGCTTGATCCGAGAGCCCCGGCCGAGCTCTTCCTCATCTCAACCTCTGTCACTTCTTTGCTTCTTTGTGGGAGGCTTGGGGAGTGCAGCAGCGTCTTCTGGTTTGATACAGAAGCTTCTCTTCTTTGTTCGCTAGGAATAACGTGTATCACGTAAAGAAACTCACACCGCAAACGCTCGAGAGCAGCATTCCTTTTTCTCTTCATGAGCGATGTCTCTGAACACCTGCGTTCCTCAGTCGCCACACTGGCGATGGGTACAAGTATGCCCTCAGCAGAGGGACATACAGCTTGTGGCGGTCGCAGACCCACCCCCTCTTTCCTTATACAGACAAAGAGTTCATCCACGAACACCCTCTCCCATCGTCCGGCAGGAGGACTCAGGGAGGGCGGGTGGGACAAAAGAAGAAAGAGAGTGAGAAAGGAGAGCTGCCGAGCCAAGGCTGCGTGTTGGAGTGTTAAGTTTCACGACGCATGTAGGCCCTGCAGCCAACCAGCCATGCTAACATGCAGTGCAAGAAACTCACACCGCAAACGCTCGAGAGCAGCATTCCTTTTTCTCTTCATGAGCGATGTCTCTGAACACCTGCGTTCCTCAGTCGCCACACTGGCGATGGGTACAAGTATGCCCTCAGCAGAGGGACATACAGCTTGTGGCGGTCGCAGACCCACCCATGGTTTCTCAAAGTATAGAACGCACCCACTGTTTCAGAAGACATCGCGTAGCCTGAGCTGAAGACTGGATCTGTAGGCTTCTGGCGGGAAGTCAAACTCGGACAACTGCCAGCCTTGTTGCTTGGACCACTCGCAGTGGAGCCCCAAGCGAGAAAGTTCATCGCTCGGGTTGCTGTCCGAGTCTATCCACTCGAAGAATGTTCGGAGACTTAGCTGAAAGCGCAAGATGGCTGCGAAATGAGCGATCTCGTGAATGTCGCCTTCATTGCTGCAGCCTTTGACGGCTGCAGACACTGCCCCTTGGTTGTCTACATACCATAAGGCGTCTGTAGAGCACAGAACTTGAGGATAGAGAAGGGGAAGAATCAGGACTGCCAAAGTTTCGCCAGCAAAAATCTGCTGTTTGCGCGGCTTCCATTCTTCAATGGCCGCCTGCGGCACGAGGCATGTGCCCGCGAGGGGGACTCGAGGGGAAGGCTGGAAGATCACCCAACCTAAACGAAGTTCACCCCCTTCAAATGAAGCATCTGTGTAAATCACGGAGAAAGGTCCCGCATGTGGCTCGAGGCTAATGACTTTGGGCTTGGCACAGAGCACCATGTGGCGCAGGCATTGGAGGACCACGCGCTCCTCATCGAGCAAACTAGGACGACCCTCTAGTTGCGCCTGTCGAAGTAGTGGCCCTGCATACTTAGCAGCATTACCCGCGCACGACGAGAAAAGCCACTGAACGTCTCCACGGAGCTTGCTAGCATCGTCGCGAGAGAGAGCATTGGCAGCCAAGATGGAATCCAGCTTTGCTGAGACTTTGTGCTTTGTGGATTGCTTACATTGCATAAACATCCAACGGTCAAGAGAAGCATCGCCAACATGCAGGGAGACGCCCAGGTAAGGCCTGTCCGCCGTAGGGGGGAAACTTTTCGGCTTCTGAGGCGGTGCCCCCATGCAGGTGAAGGAGCAAAGGATCCCCTGCCTGGACAAGTCCGACGTGGAAACTGCCTCCAGGGCCAGCTGATCATCAAAGTAGGCAGATGCGAACGCAGAGCAACATCTCCTTGCAACGGCAATGCCCAAACACGGAAAACGGTTGAAGGCGACGACTGCCGCTTCAAGGCCATACGCAAGACCCCAAAGGACTGTGAAGCGCCAGCCTTCGCCCGGGACGAAGACGGACGCAACTGACACTGCCAGGTGCTCCGTGCTGACCGGCAAGCCACGGTAGGCATCAGGAAGGTCCTCCGTGCCTACGCGGAAGCGCAACCACTCCGGCGCTGGGCCTTGCGGGCAAAGCGCTGACAAGATGTCACGAATGACTGCCGGCACAAAGTCAACGGAGCTCGTCCAAATAGTCTCTGCAAGACTGGCATGCGCATTGTGGTGCGTCTTTCTTGCATTATCGATGACTCGCATTTTTCCGTGCTGGTTGAGCACGAAGCGCTCAAGTGGTCGCCACTGGGCGACCCCGAAAATGTCATCCATCTCAGCTTTCGTCTTTAGGGGGGAACAGAAACCCTTAGATATCTCATCGAGAGTCACTGCTAAGATTTCCTGGTGCATTTTAGGCGGCGGAGACCTGATGATGGCTTCAACCGACTCAGCGGCCTCTGCAGAAAGCCACTGCTGCAACGTAGGAGGGGTCTCTTTGACCGGCACGGGCCGAAAAAGACCCGACGAGCTAATCTCGCCCACGATGCTAAAACCTCTAACGAGTGACATGCCTATGTCCCTATCCGGCCAGCGCAGCAAGGAAACCATACAAGCGGCAAAAGCTGGACTCTTGCTTGAGGCCACTCGCTGCGAGGACTCGGACCTGAAGGGCCACAACGCTTGGTCCAGGGGTTCAAGCGCGCGTCGCAGAGCGCGCACGACGTCCCTTTGTCGCTGAGCCAGACATGGGAAGAATTCCCGCCAGAGCTGCAGGGCGTGGATCGGAAGGAGCAGATCGGCCTCGGGCCACGACTGGGGCTCAAAGGGAGACGGAAGCTGGAGACTTTGCGCGATGTGAGCTTCTTTTCCAAGGCCTGGCGGGAGGAGGAAGTCAAGGCCTTTTGCAGTGTCAGAGGGGTAGCGTTGGCCGCTCAGACTGGTAAAAACCCGGGCTCTGGAACGCCTATCGAGAGAAGAGGGCCCGAGCTCGTGCCAGACCTCTCCGCGGCCTCGAACAAACACAACATGTAGCTGCATGAGAGGGAGGTCGCAAAAAGTCAGGCGGTGCTCGACAGCCTTCCAAATTGAGGGTGGCACGTTGAGCTCGCAGAACTGAGCCTTCATATCTTTGACCAAACCAGCAGCATCATAAAGGCCAGGGAAAGCTGCACGCTTGGTGGGATCCCAGGGGGTCCCCGCAATGCGTGCCCGCAGCTCAGCATCCGGGTGCAGGGAAGGTGGCAGAAATTTGGCAGAGCACAGACTGGGAAGCATGGCCAGAATGGCCATCACGGTGAAGATGTGGGAACCATTACCCAATATGCTGTTGTGCACTTGCCGTCGCTTGGGCTCGTCCTTTACAAGGCCCCCGACTATAGACGAGGGCACCCCAAGCATCTGAGCACGCTCCTCTGGAAGCGGTTGACGCCAATGCTCTTGTTTCCAGACCAGTGAACACTCACGATAGGCGGGCAAGGGAAAACGGCGGTTGTCGCACAAGAAACGGTCCATCACCTCAGGCGGTTCTGAAGCGTCGGCATCAGTGGGGTGATAGAACTCAGGTGTGAAGGTGAAGAATGGTAACGCCTCGCCTTTCATGACCGCTCTGGGCGTGGTGAGGGGCGTAAAGCCTTGCTGCCACTGCATTGTCTTGGGCAGAGGCTTGTCACCAACAAAGCGCAACTCAGGAAACGCAGCAGCGTCTTGAAACCACGCCCAGTCATGCGGTGGCTCTGCCGTGGCCGGAGATAAGGATTTCCTGACAGAGCCCAGCCAGTAGAGACGGTTGCGTCTTGTCCACCCACAAAATTGCGCATCAGATCGGACAGGCTGCCCACCCGCCCATGCTGACAGCTGCTCAACAGCTGCAGGCTCCATGCTCGCAACATTCTCTAGGAAAGAGAAAATTTCCAGAGCTGCACAAGAAGGGTGGGCCCTCAGCTCACTCAAGAGGTGAACCAGGTGCGATAGCTGGCAAGCTCTGGCATCCGCGATGCCTTTATGCTTGCGGTTCAAGGAACTGTGCGGTTGACAGGGCGATCCCCCCCCGACAATGACACCCCTAACATTGCGACGCTGGAGAAAAGGCAGCAGGCATTCAACGCAAATGTCCTCTACCCTGGGAACGTGGACAATGCTGGGCATACTGCGAGACGCACACTCCCGCGCTTGCTCGTCCAACTCGGCTGCGAGGGCATAGAAAGAGACACCAAGGCCCAGGAGCGCCACACAGAGGCCACTGAAGCCAGCCCACAAGTCAAGGACAAGCCACGTGCCGCGGATGGGCGGTATGTTGGGAGGTCCCCACTGCCTCTCCATGTCACTGGACGAGCTGCACGCAAACGTTGCGCGACATCTTGCATGGACAAAGAAGCAGGCACCAAAGGGGGACTAGGGGAAACCACGGCGGGTTCGGGACCTAGGGCAACCCTGCGTGCACATTGCTGCGCTCCAGCTTTCGGCACCTGCGCAGGAGATGGCGGGTTAGGGAACCTAGGGGAAACCACGGCGGGTTCGGGACCTAGCCCTAGCTCAACCCTACGTGCGCTGCTCAATGCAGTTGAATGCGCAATTGAGGCCAAGGATGAGAGAGGCGGCTCTGGATCACAAGCCTGACGTCTGACCTGTTGGCAGACCTGCGGGGGGGGGAGCAACTCCGCCTCACTAGTGTCAGGAGTGATATCTGAGCCCGGAGCCGAACCCTGAACGAAGGGTGTCTCGCAACGCTCAAAAGAGCATGCACTCTCAGGAATTTCCGGGAGCCCCACTGAGTGCGAAGAGAGGCCTTCCCCTCTTCAGGCAGGATGCTGCAGCCTGGTGTGCTGAGTGCTGTTGCAAGCCGCTCCGGACGGCAGCCGGACGTCGCAGGTATGAAGGTCCGGGCATGGAGAACGGTTGCACCCCCTGCCGTCATTGTAAGCCTTGCAGAACTTGCGGCCACCTTTAGCCATGGAGACGGTTTGCAAACGGGGAGCCTTGTTTGGCGAGGTGGCGGACGGGTCAGCTGTGACACGACGCTTGGGCTCAGGGGCACCTGCGCTCTCCAAGGACCGAGCTGGCGGCGATCGCCACTCGAGGTGCGTCTCCTGCAGGGCTGTCGCCAGCGCCGTGCAAGCATTATCACCTCTGCGGACCAAACTGGCCATCTTACCTCGGGTGAGCTTGTCGTTACGCTCATACCAAGCGAGGCTGCCCCCACCAAACTCCATGCAGTTCCGCAAACTGACATCTGCATAGTTGAGGCTCTCGGTGAGGCCAATCATCTTCCTTTCGACGCCGTCACTGTCCTTACACATGTAGTTCCCTGCAAAGGCTCAAGCGTAAGCCAAGGTGCGAAGTGCCCAGTAGTACTCCACGGCGCTGCGCAAAGGCGCGAGAGACTCTTTGTGCATCTGAAGGACGACCCCGGTGTGAAGGAGAATGTTCTCTTCTCTGGATGGCATGGACTGGGCAACGATGGTCTTGATCTTCCGAGCGTCCAAGACAGACATTGTGCGGCGCTTGAACTCCCTGTAAACTCTTCCTCTCAAGCTATCTGCAGGCTCGAGATGAGGCTCCATCACCAACTGGTACGATCGTTTCCAGTCATGTTGCAGAGTTTGCAACGTGGCCTCCGGCAACGGATCATCGAGGTCCATGTCGCTCTGGTGCTTAATGGCAGTCTGCTGGCATGCCTGGATGGCCGTTGACCCGGCCTGCCACGAAGCCTTGACTCGCGCCAGCGCGAGCCTGTTGTCCCTGATAGCGTTCACCTCCTGGCAGAAAGCATTGAGGGACGTCTCCCACTCTTGCTTGTTGATCATGAAGACGAAGTCGTCGAGCGTCTCAAGCTTGTGGTGCTGGAGAATGGCTCCTTGCCACTCAGGAAGCACATTGCACGAAGTCCAACAGGTCCGAAGGCCTTTGTCGTCCGCATTGAGGTCCACACGGCTGGCCGAGGCCATCGCAGCCACCACCGTACGGGGGGGATTGCAGGTGCAAACTTGAGGAAAACTGCGGATCTTTACCAAGCTCTGACAGATCTGTTGAGATGAAAGGGAAAAAAAAAACTAGATTTTACCCGCGAACATTCTTTCACGTTACTCAAACTGCATGCGCGCGCAAAGTAGCGGCAAAACGTGGCAGTCCGTCGTGAATTTGCAAGGAGCACTCCGAGGGCCAACGTTCCATGTCACACAGTTGAGCACAAAAGCTGAACTCCACAAAGTTCTTCAGCAGCAAGACCCCACCAGCAGCCCTGGTGCAAAAACACAGAGCGCGGAGTCTGGTAAAGTCACACGCGTACTGCCGTCACAACTGCAGAGATGGAAAACTACGTGAAGCATTATTACATGTGGAAGGAGAGAGGCTCCGAAGACCTCGAACGTGGCATCGCGAAGCAGACAACACACGTGGGAAGGGCATACAACATGTGCACTGCGGGCGAAAACGTTGCTCTGTCCATGCAGGAGCACACGTCTCACCGTACATGTGAAAAGAAGCAGTATTCGGGACTGCAACGCTTCTGGAACAACGTGCCTGCGAACACAAATGAGTTGTGGCAAAACCTGCGCGACCTCACACGTGGCGTCGCGAAGCAGACAGCACACGTGGAAGGGCATACAACACGTGCATTGTGGGTGAAAAACGTTGCTCTGTCCATGCAGGAGCACACGTCTCACCGTACATGTGGAAAGAAGCAGCGTTCGGAACTGCAACGCTTCTGGAACAACGTGCCTGCGAACACAAATGAGTTGTGGCAAAACCTGTGCGACCTCGCACGTGGCGTCGCGAAGCAGACAGCACACGTGGAAGGGCATACAACATGTGCATTGTGGGTGAAAACGTTGCTCTGTCCATGCAGGAGCACACGTCTCACCGTACATGTGGAAAGAAGCAGTGTTCGGGACTGCAACGCTTTTGGAACAACGTGCCTGCGAACACAAATGAGTTGTGGCAAAACCTGCGCGACCTCGCACGTGGCGTCGCGAAGCAGACAGCACACGTGGAAGGGCATACAACATGTGCATTGTGGGCGAAAACGTTGCTCTGTCCATGCAGGAGCACACGCCTCACCGTACATGTGGAAAGAAGCTAGCATTTTTTTCTTCCCCCTCCAGCCGCGCTGCTCGTGCAGGGTTCATAGGCCCCGCGACTCGAGGAGCCGGGCTTTCAAGAGCTTAGGCACACTACGGAGGCAACGTTGGCAAACAGCGCCCTCCATAGGCGGCAAGCCAGAGCCTGTGCGCGTAGGGTCCTGCGGGAAAGCAGCTTTTCGGCAGAACGGTACAAGGCGCTCACCATCATCCCTGCACTGCACAACGTGGAACTTCGCCCTCTGCTGGAACCAGGCCCAGTCATCCACATCGGCTACGGGAAGCACCTCCTCCCCCGAAGAACTCAAATCCTCAGCCTCGCCAGACGAGCTGGAAGAGCTCTGCGAGGAAGAGATCTCCGAAGTTGCCGCGCTGTCCTTTTTGGGGGCATGCCCCCTCGGTGCAGAAAGAGAGGGGGCCGTAACATGCGACCAGAGCAATGACTGGGAAGGGAAAAGCTGCGGCGATCCCTTCCTATGGCCTTGCATTCGACGGATGGCCCTGACCACTGCCTGAAGCACTTGCTGCTTAGCCTGCAGGCTATTGTCAAGCTTATTTCCTGCATAATGCGTGGACATGAGCTTCTGGCGCTTGGCACCCTGCTGCGCCTGCGCCGGCTCTGTCCAGGAGCCGATAGCTTGCATGGAAATCTCATCAAGACCCAGCGTAGAACCACCCGTAGGCAAAAAACGCCTAAGACGGTTGTAGCCTGCTCTGGCCACCTCTTCCGCGGGGAGGCCACACCGCGAAAGGAGACCCCTGAAGAACTCCATGAATCTCGAAGGGCTCAGCTGGCGCCCCACATCCAGCGGCGTAAGCTCCACGACCTGCCACAGCTCTTCCGGTGTCAGCACTGGCCGAGGCCAAAGAAAATCGGCCCCCGCTTTGCTCTGACGGACCACCACGGGACGGATCTCTGCCAGCAAGTCGAAACCTTCGAAGACCAGCTGCGGGAGGGCCCAGTGGTACGGGGGCCGGACGCCCTGCCTTCGGCTCTTACCCATGGCGCACCGGAACTCCAGCCAAGCACCATGATCACGAAAGAAGACTGATCTCTGCATATGCCGGAAGCGAACGCACGAAGCCGCAGACATAATGCAAAAGGCTGCTAGGGTTCGAGGGCAACCTGTCAATTCAGCAGCACAGATCAACATGTTTGCAAACTCCCAAGGCTCTAACTCATCCCGTTGTTGCTGGACATGTCCAGGGGCATGCAGCCTGAAAGGACGCACTAAGAAATGCTCGACATCGAACTCGGCTCCGACGTTAGAGCGAAGCCAGCGAAACATCTGCCAAAGGGAGGCTGCAGCAGTAGGCCCGCCCTTGCTAACCTCCTGAAGAAAGGAGGCCAAGTCGCGGGCATGGGGACGCCTGATATCAACACTGTGCGCAACGGCGAAACGAATCCATCGTTTCAAACCAGCAGTTATGGTTGCTATGTGTCCTTCAGACAGCCGCATGGCACCACCCAGCACTAACTGAGTGGCCCGCCAGACCTCGTCTGCGTCACTCAAATTCAGGACCGGAAAACCAATCTCTGCTGCGTCCAAGATATACTGGTAGAGCACCACGAAGAGCGCCACACACTTGTTGCGCAAGCTGTCGGAGGGCCGCAACGGTCGATCCCTCTGAGCTATGGTCGTGGCAACAGGCTGCGAAGACACTCTCCACGGTACCAGAGCTCGAGCCGCTCCCTTAGGCCGTGCCTGAAGAAGAGGCTCATAGCCTTGCAGCGTCCGCGGTCCAAAAGGCAGGATGCTCCGCCTGCATAGCTGAACCTCACTGGAACAGGTGGCCACATCGATGCTTGACAGCCGGTGGCAACGACTCCAGAACGCAACCAGCTGACATGCCCCCGCGAAATCCTGCGGGCAGGTCGAAGCATAGTCAGAATAGAGCGCTCCACCATCAGCCCACATATAAGCCACATCCAGTGAGGAGCAACAGCCCAGGGCCAGGAGCCAAGTCGCAGCCTCTGATGACAGGTGCTCCCGCACCGTATCTGAGAAAGCCATGGCGAGGCAGCCCTCCACAAAAGAAGAAAGAGAGTGAGAAAGGAGAGCTGCCGAGCCAAGGCTGCGTGTTGGAGTGTTAAGTTTCACGACGCATGTAGGCCCTGCAGCCAACCAGCCATGCTAACATGCAGTGCAACACACACACACACACACACACACACACACACACACACACACACACAGAGACACACACACACACACACACACACACCCTCCTTTGCTGCCAAAGGTCCCGCTGCATCAGTTTCTTCGCGACGGTCAGCTGAGTTTCCCACCTGCTCGGTGCAGTCTCTTCGCAGCCACTTCGTCCATTTTCGTAATGCATGTCTACAACATCCTAGGCCCAGACTGATCGAAAGACAGACCCTCCTCCGCAAGGAGGGGCATGATCAACGGCAGAATGCGTTCAGCGGTGACCTCCAATGTCCACGTGTGATGGTGCTACGCAGTGCGCAATCCAAGGAGCTTTCTTCAAAAAGGTATGGCATACCGTGCGGCTGGGCCTTGGGTCCGAGGTTCTTGCTCATGGCGTCATAGCATCCCAGCAAGCACATGCATATCGCTGGGGTCCGATCCTGCCAGGGCACATCTTCCAAGCTTTCATATGCCCGAATTCCTCACCTCCCCGTGTTGGCAAGCAACGTGATCTGCGGGCCCTCCCATATTTTCTGTCGCGGTGGGTCGAGGTCGAAGTGTTCAATTGATGTCATTGCGGCTCAGCAGGCCTGCGGGCAAGACAGACACAGAATGCGCAATGCAAAAACCCTGCTAAAAACCCGCTGGCTGCCACCTGGCACCGCCCACTAGGTGGGCTCAGGAGCGGAACTCTGAGGGCTGTGTGCCTGGCAAACCACATCCGTAATCCATTCGCATCATTCCGCCAATGCCTGCCTGTACTTCACTTTGGAAGCTTGTACTTCTTGCTTGTCTTCCACTGGCGGCACCTTGAGGGGGACTTATCCAGAATGCCTGGCACACACATGTCAGTGTAAATAGTTGTGGAGCGCAGCGAGGGACGAAAGCTCGACGACACTGCAGAGGGGCTTATCAAAAGAGGAGCCTCAACCCTCAAAGGATAGTCTGGCAGGCATCAGGATGAGTTTCCCACCACTCCACCTAAACCCAACCAACCAACATGCCGACCTCTCTCATCAGAAATTTTGCTGGCTTCGAAGCTGACGTGGCAAACTCATACTAGTGACGGTCGCAAGTATCCACAAATCGCCTCCCAACCACCAGGGCTTCCCTGGCTTGTGCAGCTTTCTGCCTTGTGAGATGCTTAGATGTCGAAGCATTCAAGGCTTTGCACTTCACATGTCATCGAATAGTCAAGGCCCTGGCAAAGCTGCTCTCCCGCAAATGGGGCAACACCGAGTTGTTGGGACTGCAAGAGCGCAAGCTGCAAGAGTGCAAAAAAGCTGCAACTGCAGTGCAAGGCGGAGTCTTGCTCTGCAAAAGTGTTGCGCTGGAAAAGTCTTGCTCTGCAAAAGTCTTCGACAGACGCGTGGCCTCACTATGGCTTGGGCTTCAGCTCGACCCACTGCGCGGCCCACAGCACGGAGCACCATCACAAGATAGGCCAACTGGTCAGAAGCACGTGGGTGAATTCAGATGGTCGAGCTGTGAAGGCGCCTCCAGCAGACGGCCGGCCACCCAACATTGGAAGCAAGGCCTCTGCGACTCTTCGAGCGGCACAGGCGAGAGAGAGAGAGAGAGAGCAACCTTGTTGCTTAGACACTCCGTTGGTCTGACAGTCTGAGACTATCTGAGACTGCTGCCACGGGAAGTACCGGCCCACGAGCGCTTGCACAACGCTTAGGACGAGCATGCAAACCTTACAAAGCTGCGAAACAGCCAAAACGTTTTGATTCCTGCCCTCGTGTCATGCACTGGGCACCCGGGCAGAGCTCGCGGATACCTTGCACAACAATGCACATTGGCATCTCATCGCGACGTTACCCAAATGCATGTTCCCACTATCGAACCAAGAAAACATTGGGTCGGTCCGGACGAAGCCCGGACGAATGTGCCCCATCGGATCATGATCTGGCTGAACTGATCCGATTAGAGTCCGAGCAGGCCCATCTAGCCCTTGAGGGAAAGGAGAGTGGAATTCCTTGAAGCCTGAACAAACCATGCGAGAGCAAGAGGTGAAATCTATGCCCATACTATCCGTGTTGGCCCAGATGCTACGTTGCTCGGCTCATGAGTGATGTTTCGATTAGGCAAGATCTGGAACATGAATCGAAAATCCTGTCAAGATCCAGACTTTGAGAAACGACTTGAAGATTGTTGTAAACTTGACAGTATTTGGCAGAAACATGTCTCACTTGCTTGAGTTGGATCTGTCCTCAAGGTTGCACCAGGCTTCGTGAGCCATGTCTGTGGGAATGCGGTCACACCAATTTCCACAGTGCAGAAGGCGTTTGAGGCGCGCGCCAGAATCGAGGAAACTAAAGTCCGCTTGAAGACAGCATTTCCAGCATCTGCTGTGAGCCATGAGCCTCCGTCTGGCGAGACGCGAGCAGATGTGAGCAGGTCCCATAGGTCCCATCCAAGAACGCAGGTGCAAGCAAACTGCAAGAGCTCAGCACCCGGCGCATTCGCTTGTAGAGATGCCTCGGTCAGAGGCTCCCTGCCAATGGGACCCCGTGTCCGAGACCAACACCAGGACGAAATCGGATGACTAATCAGTCTGAAGACGAATCTTGGAGACGCACCAGGCGATGCTGACGCCGAGGAAGGCCGCTCCGACGCTGAGGGCCGACAGCCAGAAGAAGTAGAGCCTAAAGCGCAAACGAGGCTAAAAAGGCGACCAAAAGGCATTCAAGCCCCCTTAAGCCCTGCAGCGGCAAAAGTAGCATCTCAAAGCCCAGCATTGCATGCGTCTTTGGATTCTCCACAAGTCTCCCACCCTTCCAGGACAAAGTGTTCACCTTGCAGGTACCTCAGTGAATTCAGTGAGCTCGTTCGCAAGCGTGACCCCGGTGGACTGGGCTGCTTCTGCTGTGATCGGTAAGCTCAAAGCATGCAATCGTGCGCAGCTTCGAGTATCAGGAAAAGCAGGCAGAGCAAGATTAAGGGATTCTGGTACCTGCCGCCGATGGTTGATGCTCTCCATATCCCAGTAAAGTGACAGCGCAAGCTTGGGTCACCATGGCTTCTCAACAGCCTGATCCATGAAGTCTATCAGCCGAAGCCAGTACTGGCCTTCACGAAATCTAGACTCTAGACACGATCAGATCCTTCAACAAAAAGACATGGCCAAGCACAGGTTGTGTCCCCGGTCCCCGGTCACTGCGAGGCGGGCAGATGCAAAGAAACGCAGCTGCTGACAGTGGGAAGAAGGCCGTGTATGAAGCGCCGGCCTGACTGCATGCCGCACCGAATGCTTCAACACCACGAAACTTGAGAGCAAAGCCGGCGCACCATTCGTTCTCTCAAACTCCCTCGACCACGCGGACTGTGAACCAAGGTTGCCTGACAACACCGACCGTCGTGCTCAGCCGTACCATCGATAGCAGGGAAGAAATGCATCAGGAACGCAGATGAAGGCGGTATGCTGCAATGCATTATGTTGCTGCAGACACGCCGCCCGAAGCTTCCAGGCCGATTGGTGACTTGAGAAGTGGCTCTTCCCCATGCCGCAACCCGCGTTGTTCAGAGGGAACCCCCTTCGGACTACTGGACCTTGGGTTTCATAGATGTTTTTTGTTTGAGGCTTTGGAGGGCCCGAGGGCCTCGGCGGGCCTTGGCGGGCCTTTTGTGGCTTGGAGGGCTCCACAACGCTCCTTTTGGCTCTGGGCCCTCCCCTTGCCGGCTCCGTGCCTCCGAGGCTCCTCGATGCTTTGGAATCTTTTGTTGTTTGGCATGTTGTTTGGCATTCTGAGTCGTCGACAGCCGTTGCTTTAAAGTCGGACGGGGTCAGGGCATGTCATGTGCCATGCCAAAAAACAGTGTGAGAGAAAGCAAAGAAGAGAAGCGAAGCGAACAACCAAGTTGTCATTAACAGCTTCTGCAGCCATGTCCAGCCCTTGCTTGCAAGAAGCCTCCAGGATGATGTACCCCAAGCGTACAAGAGAAGACACGAGGCAGAAGACATGGATGCCAACCTGGCACATGGCCACAGAAATGCGTGGGAACCAAGCGGGTTCAGAACGCACTGCGCTGGAAGAGCTCCCCGGCGCACAAAAAACAAAGCGCGACAGGCGCCTGGAGGCGCTTGTCCGCTCCTCGAGCCTGCGATCAGATACATTGACTGACGATCTCCGCACTTCCCTAAACCCAAACCGGGATCTCTCCGAGCTCTTGAACAACTGTCATCTTTATGTGTAGCAATAAGAGATAATGAATACGAGCTAGCGCAAAACAGTGCTGAGCGTCGCTCCACGCGAAAACCACGCAGGAGTCGCACAGCCTTGAGCGGCTTGTCAACAAGCGCCGAGCAGTGCAGTGGGATGTACAGTGAAGTACAGTAGGGTCAACAGGAGACGAGCTGTTGGCACCCCGGGGCGCCCGACACTCCAGACGGCTACAGCTGTGAATCCGAAGCCTAAAGCATGTCGAGCATGTCAGCCAGCAAGAAACAATAGAAATACGAGAACCGCATAGATTTGCACTGCCATTCCTGGGCCCAATGCCAGCTGCTAGGGCATAAGTGTCGTAAAGAAGGCCCCATACTGTTAACCTACAGCTCAGCCGCGACCAGAGCAAAGAGCATCCCTTGCATGCGTTGTCGAAACGACTGGGCCCCTTGCCCTCTCAATCCGCACCATGGATGGTTACCCCTTAGGGCTGCCATGGATCTGTATCTTGCTTGGAAGGACAGTTCATGTCGAAATTGACCTGAGGATGCAGCTTGAGAAGACGTCCCAGCCTCCAACAACTACAGCGGGGCAAGGTGAAGTGGTGGGAACAGGTGACAAGACAGTGTCAGAAACAGTCAGAAACCAGGCCCCGCGTTCACAGCAAGCACGTGAGTGATGTGCGTGTGTGTGTGTGTGTGCAAACACATGAACATAGTGATCAGTCATTCTTTGTCATGTGAACAGTTTCACGACGAATTTCTCTGTGCCTATTCCAGTCTGCAGGGGGCATGGCGGTCTTTCCCTTGCCCTAGCCATGCCAACGAAGCTATGGAAAAAGATTGGAAGGGAAACTGGATGCAGTTTCTTGTACCTGCGAGAGCTGCTCATGGGTCACGCAGTGACAGCTTGGGGACTCAGGGAAAGCGATACGAGCTTGCACTTGAAGCAAGCATGCTCCTCCTTTTTCCTCCTTTTGACTCCTTTTGGGTGGTTAGGTGGTCGGTCGGGTGTTCGTAGCATCAGCTCATGCCAAACCAAAGTAAGTTTGTGTGTGTGTGTGTGTGTATGTGTGTATGTGTGTGTATGTGTGTGTGTGTGTGTATATGTGTGTATGTGTGTATGTGCGTATGTGGGTATGTGTGTGTGTATATGTGTCTATGAGTGTGTGTGTGTGTGGGGTATGTGTGTATGTGGGTATGTGTGTATGTGTGTATGTGGGTATGTGTGTACGTGTGTACGTGTGTATGTGTGTACGTGTGTATGTGTGTATGTGTGTGTATGTATGTATGTGTATGTGTGTGTAGGTGAAAATGTGCGTGTGTAGGTGAAAATGTGCGTGTGTGTGTGTGTGTGTGTGTGTGTGTGTGTGTGTGTGTGTGTGTGTGTGTGTGTGTGTGTGTGTGTGTGTGTGTGTGTGTGTGTGGTGTGTGTGTGTGTGTGTGTGTGTGTGTGTGTGTGTGTGTGTGTGTGTGTGGTGTGTGTGTGGTGTGTGTGTGTGTGTGTGTGTGTGTGTGTGTGTGTGTGTGTGTGTGTGTGTGTGTGTGTGTGTGTGTGTGTGTGTGTGTGTGGTGTTGTGTGTGTGTGTGTGTGTGTGTGGATGTGTGTGTGTGGTGTGTTGTGTGTGTGTGTGTGGTGTGTGTGTGTGGTGTTGGTGTGTGTGTGTGTGTGTGTGTGTGTGTGTGTGTGTGTGTGTGTGTGTGTGGTGTGTGTGTGGTGTGTGTGTGGTGTGTGTGTGTGTGTGTGTGTAGGTGTGTAGGTGTGTGGTGTGTAGGTGTGTAGGTGTGTAGGTGTGTAGGTGTGTAGGTGTGTAGGTGTGTAGGTGTGTAGGTGTGTAGGTGTGTAGGTGTGTAGGTGTGTAGGTGTGTAGGTGTGTAGGTGTGTAGGTGTGTAGGTGTGTAGGTGTGTAGGTGTGTAGGTGTGTAGGCGTGTAGTGTAGGTGTGTAGGTGTGTAGGTGTGTAGGTGTGTAGGTGTGTAGGTGTGTAGGTGTGTAGGTGTGTAGGTGTGTAGGTGTGTAGGTGTGTAGGTGTGTAGGTGTGTAGGTGTGTAGGTGTGTAGGTGTGCAGGTGTGCAGGTGTGCAGGTGTGCAGGTGTGCAGGTGTGCAGGTGACCAGGTGACCAGGTGACCAGGTGTGCAGGTGTGCAGGTGTGCAGGTGTGCAGGTGTGCAGGTGTGCAGGTGCGCAGGTGCGCAGGTGCGCAGGTGTGCAGGTGTGCGGGTGTGCGGGTGTGTAGGTGTGCGGGTGTGCAGGTGTGCAGGTGTGCAGGTGTGCAGGTGTGCAGGTGTGCAGGTGTGCAGGTGTGCAGGTGTGCAGGTGTGCAGGTGTGCAGGTGTGCAGGTGTGCAGGTGTGCAGGTGTGCAGGTGTGCAGGTGTGCAGGTGTGCAGGTGTGCAGGTGTGCAGGTGTGCATGGTCTTCATGCGTGCACGTGTGCGTGTGCGTGTGCGTGTGCGTGTGCGTGTGCGTGTGCGTGTGCGTGTGCGTGCGCGTGCGCGTGCGCGTGCGCGTGCGCGTGTGCGTACGCGCGTGCGAATGCGCGCGCGTGCGCCTGTGCGTGCGTGCGCATGTGCACGTGTGCGCGTGTGCACTTTTGCTCGTGCATGCGTGTGTGCGCAATTGTCATCAATGGTTAAACAAGCAACTACCTCCCGTTAAGTTTGCCAATTCTCAATCCTCAACCGTGGATCTGCAACCGTAGTCTTTTCACCTAAAGTCTGAAGCTGCCCCAAACGAAATCACTGAGTATGACGATCAACTCTGCGTGCCCCCCAACCCGCATCTGAGCAGGTGCCTGTGAGCCTGATGAGCGTCGCCGACTGCGACCTACTGCAGATTGTATCATCGACTCCGAGTTACATCTGTGGAAACACTGGCACATCGCCTGCGGTGTCTCTTCCCAGAAAAGACCTGCGGTAAACGTCACCACTGCGCATCGGCCACTGGCATCTAAGCGAATTCAGAGCTTTGCGCACGAGTAGGAATTGACAGGCGATGCCAAGATTCCAGCAGCCCTTGCAAACCCCAGTGAGTACTTTGAAGACTGACTGCTCGGGGTGCCACCCGTGGCGCAGTAGCAATCATCTTGGAGCCATCGCTGGAAGACGTCTGCACCTTGGTGACCAATCCATATGCACTTCGCCCAAGGCCTGGTGCCCTGAAACTGAGGCAAAGGCAGATTGCGGGAGGATGGGCTTGCAAGTGAGATACATCTTGCATTGCCTCAGTCAGGTTTGCATGACGGGCGGGGGTCGACTTTGTCCAGTCACAAGCTTAAGCGCTACAGAACCAAGACATATGAGACTCCAAGTTGTGCTGTTTGATCCGCACCTTCGATCTGCACAGGGGCGCGATCCGCGGCGTGCATCATGCGGTGCACACTTGGGCTCTGCTTCGATGCTATCAGCTTGGTAGGCTTGGAGCCATGTGAGGGTGCTGCTGCAGGCGTTTTAATACAGCAAAGCAGACTCAGGCACGTGCCAGCATGTAAGTGCGTAACATTACGAAATCTGTAGCCATGCAAATAACTCAAATCAACACTTTCTGGCAGATGATGCTATCATGTTGGACGTTCTTGAACCACCTCGACGCGAAACGGTGCAAGGTGCGAAAACCCCCTCCATACCGCTCCATCTAGCATGACAAGAAAACAGCCCACAGCTGGTGAGCGCACCGACTTCGTCAGCTTCTCAAAAGCTGGAAGGACGATGTCCTGAATCCTGGGCGGGTGGATCGAGTGCAAAGCTTCTGCGATGCAAGATCCTAGAACAAGCCACAACGGTCAAGGTCACTGCGTGTTTTTGTCAAAGATCTCGAAAATGCGGCTCAAGCCCATCAGAACCTTCGGACAGCTGTGGCTTGACGAATTTTCGGCGTTCTTGCTCGCTCAGGTTAGCCTGGACTTTCACTTTCGGCGCAGCTGTGGCCAGTAGCTGCAACATCCTGAACAGGGGCAAACAGTGCTCCCTCGTGCCATGCTGTCGTGGCTTGTCGGGAGAATTGTCCCGTGGTGGTACTGGCGACACCCTCTCTCCGCCCCTCCACCCTCCCCGACCCTCGAGGATTATATTTTCGATCATTCGTCAGCTTCGCGGAACACCTTCGTCGACTCATCCCCGAGAGAAAGGCACAGAGTCTTTTATGGCTACTTTCAATTTGTGCGACTGCGCCTTGGAGGGTCCAAGTTTGTGGGAGACAGCTCAACTCTTTTGGTCAGGGTATGTGGCTTTCCGCTTTGCGCAACATTGCTACTCGGCCAAACGAAAGAGAAACCGAGCCAAGATCACAACAATGGCCCTGAGGAGACACGTGTCCTCACTACCGAACGCATGTCTCGGGACAAGGCCCTCGACCCCGCACAGACATAACCAACCTCAGAAATGGAAATCTTTACATGCAGGCTCAAGGACACATTGCTGCTCGACAATGCAACATGAAATCCTGACCCAGCATATGTTGCATAGCGTTAAACAGGGGCATGGACCCCACGAATTCATCACGCTGATTAGGGCTCATGTCCCGGCACGTTTAGGTCAACTGTGCCACTGTGTCAACAAAGCATGCACTGGCGTCAGGCGCAAACCAACGCGGACTCATAGTCCGTAGTCCGTACGGACTCCGAGGGGCTCATGAACCACATTGAGGTCCCTTGCAGCGCTTCAGAAGACTTGAAATTCCTTCGAACCCCATCCTGCATGCGAGGAATGCAACCAAAAAGACCTCGTGCGGTTTCGGGAATACGTCTCAGCGTGTGGGACGTGGCCAGACCATGTAGGATGGTTCCCTTGATGGATCAGCCTGGACGTTCAAGACTCTTCTGGGTATATGTATGTGTGCGTGTGTCATCACACTGGCGCCAAACACATATCGGCAAATCACACCCGGATTTCTTTGAGACTGACACGTCTGACACACTTCTTTGATGTATCCCGCCAGGCACTCAAGGCGACCAGCAATGCAAGAGAACTGTTGGCAACAGATGCTGGCCTACTGAAGCCCTAGTGACTGGAGTGCCCACAACACCCGGTCCCGCAAAGTGCCCCACCGAGAGATATTCCCGCACCGTCTCACGGAGTACCACAAGACTCCAAACTCCAGATGGCCCTCAAAACATGTTTCGTATGCTGTTGTGCTCCTGGAATGGTCTCCTACCGAAATGAAAAAAGAAAGAACGAAGTAAAAAGTTCGAAAATGACCAGAAAGAGAGAGAGAGAGAGAGAGAGAGAGAGAGAGAGCGAGCGAGGGCAATTAATAAAGGTGAACATCACAAGAAGAAAACTGACTCCTTCCCTCAGAATGGGATGGCACTCCAGGGATTCTCTGTTGTGGGCATGGGCACTCCAGTCACTCCACAGATTGTCTGCAAACGACTTTTCTGTGGACACACCAAAATTTTGCAGGAGTCTGTGGGAACACCCGAAGGATAATAGAACAGGAGGCCCGGGCGAGGAGAATCACTGAGTAAACATCAGCAGCCCCACGCCGAGGGTGGGGAGGAAGAACAATAGTAATTGGCACAAGAACGGTTAAGATATCTATCGATTTCAGCCCATGGAAAAGTAAAGTTTGTTTTGTGGGAATTTTGCTCATTCTTGACCATTTATCATGACCGTAATTTACTCCTTATGTGCCTTTAACCAACTCTCAGTTTATGTGATTTTCCTTTCTGCGCAGTCTCTGTCAAGTTTTAGTATGAACACACACACACAATGTCTTGCACAGCCGAGTTGTTAAAGCCGAGACTGCAGAGATGTGCTCACTCCTTTTTCAAGGGTTCTGTAGAGGAACCGTACACAAAGTGGTCTGTGTTTTGCATACTGCCTTTTGTACCTATGTACAAATACGCAAGCAACTTGCAACTGCACGTGGTTAGTACGCGGATACAACTGTATAACAGAACTGTGCGAACAACACCCAGAACTCACGACAGCATATCCTTTAGCCAGCGTATGCAACTGCAATATATCTAGAATCTATGCATGACCTGAACCAAATCTGCATAGTAGCCTAGCAGTTACTTTCCCAAGCACTTCATCCAATGAAAGCAGAATAGATTTATAGCTGATGAGAGGCTGCTTTCGTGCTTTACATTCAACTACGCTACACGCATACATCCAGTTTTCACAGGACTCAAAACTCTCTTCAAGCATCTTCAACCTACAAGCCGCAGGCCACTGCACCCGTAAGCCTTCACACAAGCAACGCAAACAAGGTGCAAGCGATTCATGGCTGAGTGACTCTACCAAAGCCATCGCACATCATTTTGACGAACTTTCGGGTCCTGGGGAGGATTTGATCCTTTACCTGGCGGTACCTGCAGACGTCGGCGGCGGCAAGTGTCTACCACAAGCTTCTGTCTACTGTGGCGCACTCGAACTTCTTGTGCAAGTATGGCACCTTCTCCAAGACCTTCCAAATTCAAAACAAATCGAGATCTTCCAACTAAACCAACTAGTATGCTGCACATAGCTCTGCAGAGAGGTCTGCAGACAGGTGCCTCGTTCAGGATTGTGGGCTCCTGGAGCTCCATGCACCGCAGCAGGAAGGGTAACAAGATGGCCTGGTGCCAGGCTCAGCATTTAGGGAGGACACAAGACGGACACAAATACATTGAAATTTCATGTTAAACATGACATGTCAGATGACAGATGACATGTCATGCCCGACACGGGAGTCACCTGCGTCTCTGCTGCCGGGGCAAGGGAGACCAATAAATCCAGCTCTTTCAGAAACAGCGTGACCACCTCCCGGGTTTCAACGCATCAGGGACATGCTGCGCTCTGAGAATCGATATGACATGTACATCGTCAAACAGTGCTCTGAGCTCCTCCTCAATGTGACCACTCTTGAAGTAACTACGCTGCGGTGAAACAATGCTTCCTCTTCGCCACTGATCCACGCGAAGCCCTCATTCGCAAGCTGATTATTCACAACAAGTGTCTCTAAGTGTCTCTGACCCCTCCGTACAGAAAGTCCCAGTGCTTCGTCGTTTAACAACGACTACAGCCACAACCACCACGACTACTCCTGGTCTCCATCGGCAGCTCACTCCTCACTGCTGGTCACTACCCCGGGCAATGCTCCCTACCACTCCCTACTACTTCTTCTCCCATTCTTAAAGTGCCACACCAACCTATAGTGCAACCGGACAGCAACATTTTTTGCAATGGCCTCAATCGGAATTTCCTTGGCGCTGAACAGCGGCTTCAAGGCTGGCCACATTTTTGCCTGCGTTCAAGTTGTAAGGGAAGTAGCGGCAAGTAGACAGGTGAGCAGGCTATCCGGCTTGCAAAGCCCTGCGCTTTTTCCTCCGCGGAGAGTTCACAGCGCAGCAGTCATTTTATGACTCCCTTCTTTCCGGAAGCAAAAGCTGCCAAAGCAAGGTCGAAATCTTCCTCTGTCAGGCCACGGGGTGTCCTTACACAAAGCACCCCCGGGCAGCGAGATGCTACATCTGCACAGTTGTCGCTGTAAGTACAATCATCGAAGAAAACCATGTTGTCGTACGACACGCCAGACTCATCTTTCAGCTTTGGAAAGTGCTGCCCTCCTTTGCCTTGCGGATAACACGGCTTTGAGCGTGGGGATGTTTCGGCTTTCTGAGACGGCAAAACAGCGGATAAGAAGCTCAAAACTGTGGGCGAGCGGCTGCCGGGATAGACTTGGCGAAACCTCACTAGATCGCCAACCTTCTCGAATTTGCCCGGGAGGAGCGGAAACTCGTCCAGACATTTGTGGGCAAACGTCGGCTCCTCGTGCGCGAACTGTTGAGGATACCAAGCCCGAAGCAGAACACACCTCATGTCCAGAGACCCCTTGCCATAAGTCCAGACGAGGCACTGTTGTTGAAGACGCCACAGCTATCTGGATTCCTGATAGGGCCGGATCTGTGCAAAGCCGTTGAAGGACAGACTGCGCACCCGGAAACAGTGACACCTCGGATAGGCGGCTGGCACCAAAACGGGCTTGGACTACTTTCTCAAGTGCCACATTCACCTCTGAAAACCATCGAGTACATTTGTTCAAACCGTGCTCCGGTGGCAGCTCCGATTCGGGAACAAGCATCACGAACCTTTACACAGAATAAGCAAAGTCAAAGGACAGTGTCTCTGCCTGCTATCACACCGCCCCGCTTGCTGCAGTATGCAGATGGCGACGCACTCAGTTCGTACATCTCAGGCGTCCATAAACAAGCATCCAAGTCCTTGGCACAGGAGTCTAAAAACTGCAAGAACCATGCATCCAGCGTCACCCAGCGTGTCCAGCCCGTGGATGCAGTTGCAAGTGAGGCTCGAAAACAATCAGCGCAGGGAGCATGATGATGCATTTGCGGCCACTACGCTGCAATAGTCAATAGTCTACACGACTCACCGTCTTGAAAGACGGCTTTGAGGCACGGGTGGGTCCGCACAGGCATGCACTGGCAGAAGTGCCGACTTTGGTATGCGTTTGTGATCGGCAGCAACTCGTGGCATGTGTGTGGCCTGGAAATGCATGGGGTCGGACAGGCGATCCTTCTTCAGCGTGTTGATGATGATAGGTACGGCGACCTCGGCTTATCCACAGACGAACTGCAAAGAACGGACATGGCAAGGCATTTGTGACAGCCCAAGTGCCGAACACCATAGAGCGATGGGAACAGCAGCGCACCTTGGCACCACAGACCCTGTCGTGCAATTGAGGAGTCCGGGCTTCGCGAGGCAAGACGGGCACATACACACAGTCTAGCATCAAGCCACAGCTCAACAAACAGATGCTTGTCGGCTAAAAGGCTGTGTGCTGCAATCAGCTGCACAAGCGATTCTTCTGAAATACGACGGTGAGACAGACTCATGGTGAAACAGACCTATTCGGGTGAGACCGACATTATCAACATCGCAAGGGCTTGGCCACTTCTGCCGCAAAACATGCTGCAAAGAAAGCCTCAGCTTGCGCTAATCCTGGCTAATCTTCGGGTCCTTCCACGCAGTCACAGGAATGTGAGTTTCTGAAACTGTGCAGAGAAACCTTTGCAACCAGCTCACAGCCACCGTCCTCGTGGCCACAGGGACCCAGGGAGATGCAGGCCACATCATAGACCTGCGAATGGAGAACGATGGAGAAGGACGGAGAACGAAAGACATCGAAAGACAGCAACAGACAGCCAAAGACTGCCAAAGACAGCCTCCCCGGTCCGCTCCCGCGCCTTGCGGTAGTTGATGACCAGTCGGGGATCGTCCGGCGCGAACTCTTTGGCAGCCTCGAAGAGCCGAGAGCCGAGCAGCAAGGACACCATGAAGCCCGCCCAGAAAACTTTGAAGCCTTTGAAGCCTTTGTTGAAGACCCTTTGAAGACTCTTTGAAGACTCTTTGAAGCCTTTTTACGGCCTTTGAAGCCTTTAAAGTGCTCCTGACCGCCGCCAAGGTCATGCTACGGCTCTTTGGTTGCCAGGCATGCTCGATTTTGCGGCCTGCGCGTGAGATGGCTCAGAGATGACTCAAAAGCCATGACTCAAGCCAGGAAGTGGGATACCAGCATCGCACAATATCCTTCAACGGCATCTTCCGTCTGCAATGACCGTGCAATGCGAGCAGCGTGGGGGCTCAGGGCAACCTTCGCTTCGAGCCAGGCAGCAACGCCAGGTGCGTGTGAAGCCCATCTGCCAGTGCCATTCACGTGATGCAATATCCTTGAACATAGGACTCGAATAGCCGACTCCAACAACTCCTTCGACCACTCCGGCTCAAAAGGCAGAGGAAGGGACTCCACCTCTTCCAAGGCGTCGGGGGCAACCCAGCGCGACATGTCTGACAGATAGTCCGTACTGCCGTGGGCTGCCGTCAGCACATACATGTTCGTAAAAAGCAATGGCTCTTTCTCTGTCTCAATGCGGTGTAGAAAGGCTAGAAGTGGCATGGACGGCCAGCCATCAATCTCCTGGCGTTGCGGTGTAAAGTATGGTAGCCAGCGATCTGCCACGCCTTGGCTTCCTGGTGGAATTCGGACGCCAGTAACTTTAAGGCCCGCTGCTGCCAGGAGCTCCTCTAGCTGTGGAAGTTCGAAGACATGCTCCACAGGGTGCAGCAGGAGATCTTCAAAAGTACTACGCGAGCTTATGGAAAATTCAGACAAGAACTCTTCACGGAACCTGGCCTCCTCCAGTGTCATTTCTCGTCCGAGTGCTGCTGTGCCAGTACTTGTGAGCCATGTTCGGAACTGTTCGTAGCTGGCATCTCCGGCTAAGTCCCTAATCACCGGGATGCTGCGTCTGGCCATGCGGCTGTATAGGCCAAGAATTAATGTGCCTCCAGGTGCAAGCAATCGCTTCATGGCGGCAAACCCAGCAGCTGGTTCGGGAAGATGATGGAGCACGCCTACGCTTTCTATCACATCGAACTGCCCCTGTAAGGTGGTAAGGTCACACTGCCAGAGAACAACATTGCGGATATCCAAAGCAAGCAGCTGTCTTGCAGCCACTTGCAGGGAGCGTTTGCTGAGATCGACTGCCACAATTTCTTCAGGATTGAAGTGCTGCAGGTGTGCCAGAACGGCTTTGCCTGTACCAACACCAGCAATTAAGGTTCGCTTTATGCTCTTCCTTTTCTCGCTGGCCATGAATCCGAAACGCCTCCACGATGGGTACGGATGGGAGCTGTACAGCTCTTGAATGCTTGGTTCCTCCGCAACTTTCCAATACGGACAGATTTCTATGCTCTCTTGCTCTTCCCATTCGCGCTCAGATTGAAGTGCCTCTGCTCTGGGACATCTGGAAGTCATGATCTTCGCAGGGAGAAACATTGCCCGGACAAGCGAGTCTGAGGTTGACGACAGAGCAAGATGTTCCTCTGCATCGACTGGCCAGGAAAAGTTGTTCAGGAGAGCTTGCGCAGCAAACGCACACCGCAAAGTGACCTTCGTCATCGCTTCTTTTCGGTGCTTCCGGAAGACTTGCTCTAATCTGGGACTGAAGTCATGGTGGCTGTAAAGAACCTCGGCGGCAAGAGCATCATCCCAGTGGGACAGGAGAAACTGACCGGCGTTCCAAATTGCCCTGTCCCATGCAACTGTGTGTAGGTCTTCCTGCGAGCGCAGCACCTCAAACAGTTGAAGCGCTTCGGGAAGCGCATCGGGAGCTGGTTTCAAGTCTGGCTGCCCCCGCCAGCGCTCGAAGAGAGCCCTTGGCTGCTCTGACCTCTGAATCTTGAGCAAGAGCCTCTTCTCATGCTGCGCCAGCAGCTTTAGGTCGGGCTGTTTTGCTGCTGACATGACCAAGGAAGTGTTTTTCAGCGCCTCGTCAACGAAATTGCCTGATCCTTCTCCGAAGTACTGTTGGAGCTGCAAGCGATCATGCAACCGTACCATGCAGTGAAGTCTTGAGCAACCTGGCGGAAGCCAACTCAGGGAATCATGTGGAGTCTCAGCCGGTACAAAGCCATACTCACGCAGAAACGTCGCGCTCGTGCGAAGTTCGGGTTTCGAGACATACTCTGTCCACAGGAACTCGTCCGCTTCGATCTGCTTCAGCGCCGTGCAGACAAACGAGCCATTGAGACCCCAAGACTCGGAGCCGTATCGAGTCCTGCAATCGACGTTGGGCTCTGGGTCCCTGTTGATCATATCCGCCAAAGGTACCAGGCCCCAGGTGCTGCGCCATTCGCCCTCCTGTGTACGCAGTCTGACTGCGTGACCCCGGCTGCGGAGGATGGCATGAGCCCAGCGGTAGCCATTCTCAGAGCCACGGTAGTCATGCTCGAAAGACTCAAAAGCTTCCAGCGATGTCTTGGATATCTCGTTTAGGACACTGGATACCCGATGCCAGCTTTGCAGCACTTCATCCAGTGCTGAATGCAAAAGGCCTCCTGACACAAGCCGATCGGCCAGTTCCCAAGTGTCGTCGTCGTAGAAGAGTGGGTGATGGGAGAGATCGTTTGGCAACAGCCGCATCATAGTTGCTTCTCGTTGCGGGTCACTCGCATAAGCAGCAAGAGTTGCTGCTAGGATATCCGAAGAGGAAAGGTCCACTCTGTCTGTAAGCAATCGTCCTATGTTCAGGCTGGCCAGAGTCTCGCTGCAAAAGACATGCCGCAGAGGGACACTCAAAATCTCGTCGCCCCGCAGGTAGGCCACGCCTGCTTGCAGCCCTCGTCCATAGGTGGATGTATTGACAATACGAACTTGACCGGCGAAGCCTTCTTCCAGTAACCAGTCCGGCAGAGCTTCTATACCGTGAAGACACAAAGCAAGAACCCGCCAACGAAACATGCTGACAGAAAAGGTTCCAGACGACACGTTGAGTATCCGAACTATTTCTAAAGAGGGCAGTCAAACAATGGCAGGGCCGGGAAGCAGAATGCGGTGGGTCCAAGTTTAGCTGAAAGCCGCAAGCATCATGTAAGATACGACCTACCTGTACCCCAGGATGAACATTGAGGAACTCGACACCCACGAATGATGGTGAGGAGTATGGCCCACGTGTCATGAAGACGCCAACAACATGCACGTGTCCGTGCAGCTCCCTCCTGCCTCGAAGTCCTCGGCAGCCTCCTCGTACATGCTCTCTGCCTGTTTGCATGATCATTGCAAGTCTAAGCGCCGCAAGCTGCACCTGCCTTGAAGCTGAAAGCACGGCGAAACCTCAGAACAAAGCGCATGAAGCAAAGCGGCGGACATGGTTTCCTAAGGATGCTGCATGGCACGGGCATTTGTTGGCTGCAAGTCAATCACTCTGGAGAAATCATCCAGCGCACGCTTGTGCCTCACAACAGGTTCAATTCATCCTTTTCCAGCAGAGATGAACTGAGATCAGGGCTCGCCGATTATTTGCAAGCTTTTCGCGCCTTTGCTCGGCAAGTCTCTAGCCATCGTCAAGCGAAGATCAGAAAGGCCAGCCCACAAGGAGGGACTTGAAAAGGCCATGAATATCCATGAGTTCTGCCCCCCTTACAATGAAACTTCCACGAGTTCTGAGATACGCTGATTTTCTGAGGCTTGGTCGCTCATGCAGGTAATGGGGGTGGTCACCCTTTGCAAGGCCAATGGCCTGGTCGTACACCGGAACCGCCTGAAGTGTTGCAGGGATACCCGGGGCTGCTTTGAATGCTTTTGATTTGCCTCTGCCAGAAAGCACCTCTCAGGGCTGTCAGATTTTTTCAAGGCTCTGGCAAGTTGGTGCTTGCCAAGGTTGGCGTAGGAAACACCTGCCAGGCTGCCAGGCTGCAAAAGCAGTTACGATGCAGTTTAAGCGATGCTCGGGGACTCGAACTGCGATACTCCCCAGAGCCTAGGTGGTAGTAGACCTCCGCCTCATGCCCCGGTATTGGTCCCTGGCGCACTGGGTGCAGTGGTCAGGTGACGCTATTGAAGTTGTTGTGGCACAGCTGAGCTCGGTTGGTGTTCTGGCTGCCTGCGACAAGGCGGCTTTGAGGTCAGCTATCGACCTCGGTTCAAGACTTGGTGTCGCTGCGCGAGGATCCTTTCTTCACAGTCCTGTATTAAACTGAGACAGGATGCTCTGCATAGTGCCGCTGCGCATAGCGAGTGATGCCACGCCTGAACAGGAACTCTCTTTGCCGTATGGCCTGCGAATAAAGATTGCTGCGTGCCGAATCTCCGTACCTGTAAAGCAACTCGGCATCGCGACCATCAATCTGAAGAGCTCGGCTCAAATCGGCCTTCAGCGGAAGCAATAGTTCTACGATTTTCTACTGTTTCCCACGCCCCCAGCCCGCCTCAGCTCTGTCATACAGCCCCTGTTCAAAAAGACATTGCCTGAAGCCATGACACCAGCAACAACACTTTCAAAATGGACACCGACACCGCTACCACCACAAGCGCACAACAAAATCCAAGCTGTCTCAGGTCTCAGCGCACGGTTTGACAAGTATAGCGTCTGGGTGCCATCTGCTTCAATGGCTGCCGTGAGGTCGATCACAGCCTGCACACACGTCAGCTGTGGGGGCTCGAAGCTGCTAGAACGTTGTTGTGGGAAGCATTGTAGTTGTTGTAGTTGATTGACCTGCGCCATGTTTCCAAAGGATCTCCACGCTAGGCCACGTTCGCTGAAGACTGCGGCCTCCCAAAGATGCTATTACTGACATGTAAGGAGCTGTGAGCATGGGAGGGTTGTCTCAGAAGCGCGAAATGTTTGCCTCCGTGCTGCCAAGATCGATCGCCCTGGACAGATCCTCGATGGCATCCTGCTCACGGCCTTGAAACTTCACAAGGAAAAACTCAGAACTGCCCAGACTCCACACACTTTGTTTAAGAACTTGACCCATGCGGTGGTAGACAACGCCGCGGTTGTAGTAGTGCCTCCCTCTCTGGGGCTCCAAGTCAATCACGGCATCGAAATCTACCAAAGCGGTCCTTGGCCCCAGAAAGCCAGTTCACACGCTGTACTCACATGGCCAGTTCACATCAGTTCAACATTGGAATGCCATGTGCGCTGTGATGCACAATGCACACGGGCCAATCCAGAAACGTGGTCAACATCGTGAGATGGATGTCCACATGCGCAAACTCTGAGGTCCAGTCTGGTAGTCTCCCATATCCCTGTACACCAAGCCACGGGCCTTTGACCAGCAAGTTGTGCAAAAATTGCTCAAAGCGGCACGAACTTTCATCAGCAAGTTGAATCTGTCGACCTCGTGCAGAGCTTCGTCCGGCGGCACGCCGCCGTTGAAGGCCTCCAACGCGCCTTGCGTTGAATGAAAGCTGACATGCTTCATTTCAGGCATCTTTCACCCAACTTGGAGACCATTTTTGCCTTTTTGCCGTCGAAGTCAGCCGCAAGACTTCTGCTGCCACTTAGCAACAAATTTGGGTTCACACCTGTGCTGCCGATGCCAACGATTGACCTACACTTTCCTGCGGCTCACTTTAGCCTTGCCTACAGTTACAGCGACACTCCTCTTCGGTGTCTCTGCGCGTGCTCGCTTCGATGTCCTCCCCGATACATCCCCAGAGCCGTGAGATCGTTGTGTTGCCAGCTCCTGCAGCTGGGAGGAGATTCTTTTTCCACCTTTCCCGAGACGGGGTTTGGCATCCGCCATGAAGGTCGACAGACCTTTCCTTAGTCTTTGCTTGGCGAGAAAAGTCCGGAAATTTGCCGCGATACCAAAGCCGTCCGGATAAGGGTTCATAGTTCGAAGGCAGAGGGTGTATATAGTTGCTGCTGGCCCTGAGCCCTGAATATCCCTATATCCCTGAACTGTCGCGCCAATGAGCGCAGACTTCGACATTGCGCGGTTAGGGTCAGCTCAGAAAAAAAAACACCAAAAGATCCCGCAAACAGCGTATACAATGGCATGCACAGAAACACAGAAACACAGAAACACAGAAACACATGAACTTAAGCAGGCTTAGCTCGCCTGGGACTGGGCAACTCCAAGGGTTACTGACACTTCCGCTTCCCCCTCTTCCAGGGCCCCCTGAAGCTCCCCTGAAGCTCCCCCTCTGCATGCCAAGTCTACATATGCACTGCAAAAAGCTTTCTGGACCCCTCAAGTGTCTTGAGCGTCTTTGTGACAGCATCTCCGCCAGCGTCCAAGCGATTCTTGGGCGTCGGTCTTCGCAGCAGACTCTCTCCTTCGACAGGGCATGGCGCATGGATGTATGCAAACTACGGAGCAGAATTCTAAGTGTGACCGTACGAAAATGGCACGAAGAATGGTGATGACTTTTGGACTATTATAGTCTGCTCCGAGCATCCGTGCACTTCCTCGTCCTCAGCATCCAAGGCTTTCTCAAGGGCTGAAATCCTCGGTGGGACGATGAACAGCTTGGCTTCAAACAAACCGACCAAGTTGAAACTTTAACCACAAATATCTCTTGTGGCAGTCCAGCATCCAGAAATCCTCGAAGTCTTCTTGTGAGCTGAAGAAGGAAGGGTCACAGGCTCCGTCCTCGACGCACGTCGGCCGCGGAGCTTTGCTCTTGCACCGGACCCGTCGACGCACCGGGAGAAAGCTGGGCTCCGTCGGCATCGGAGGCTCCAGTTTCGACGCCGAGGCGTCGGACCCCTCCTTGGCCTCCTTCGCCTCCTTCGCCGGCCTCACCGGCACAGACTGAGATTGGGTGCATTTGGTGGGCGACCGGGCTCGGTCCCCGCACTCGGACTCTGAATTCTCTGGCTCCCTCAACTCCTCAGGCTCCCTATGAAAATATGAAGGAAGTGATGGAAGTGATGCATCGAAGTCCGCCTCCAAGAATGATGTCGCAGCTTCCCTCAGCTCCAGTAACCCAGCACTGGGTTTTGTCTCTGGACAGGCTGATGGCAGCCCTCCGATACGACAAGTTCTTCGGAGCAAGCTCCCGCGCGAAGCTTGCGAAGCTTGCGAAGCTTCTTTTCTCACCTCAATTGATTCCGGCGGCTCCGGTGCGGTCACGGCGGTCACGTCATTCTTGTCCAAGGTTGGAGGACAGTCTCCCAGGCTCTGTACATGAAGGCCCTCTTGACTGCTCGAAGCAGCAAGGAAGCTGTCTGCCAACTCCAGCGCTCCCGAAAGTGACTTCACCGAGGAGTCCACATTGTCTTCCAGGCCATCTTGCTCCGAGTGCGTACTGGCATCTGGAGGTGAGCCTGAATCGGCTGAGCCAGACTTTGCCGTGCACTTCCTGCGCAAGAGACCGAGTTGTTGCATTCACACACTCAGGCGTCAGGCACGCCCTGCTTTGCAGGCATGTCCATGAAGCTGGCTGCCAGTCTGCGCACAGAAACCTACAGCGCACTGGCTCCCACCCCCTGAGCCCACAAGCTGCAGTCGACGCAGGAACGGCCCACCCTTGTAAGTTACAGTTACAGATTGCTGCTACACATGAAGCAACCCTGTCTGCCTCGATCAGAGGCAAGCTTGTTGGAAGGCTTCGAAAGCTCATGAGTGACGCAGCGAGCATCTCAACGACTACACGACTAAGCAGCTCACGCTCGTACTGCCCGTCCGCGTGGCACATGATACCAAGGTGAAACCTCAAGGAAGCACAGATTTGTTAAAAATGCATGGAGAAACAACCAACAAAACGAGCATTTTGCGCATGACGAGAGTCTCTGAAGTTTTTTCGCTTCCCAGACCCAAATTGTTTCTTTTCCGCCTCCCATCATACGATTGCCCGATTCGCCGACTCCTCCATCCTCCTCCTCTCTCACTTCTCACTCAGTTCGGAAAAGGCTTATTCTGGCGTCCGGGCAAATCATGGCTCCAGATTTGGCTCTGTAAGGAGACGACCGAGAAGGATGATGACCCGCGTCTCTGCGCAGTGCCTCAGGTGCAGCAGGTCGTCCCTACTTTGAGCCCAAAGCTGTCCCATCCCAATTGTCCAAGCCTCTTCATAGCAGGCGATGGCCTCCCGCACCTCTCCACAGCCCTGATAGGCGAGCCCCTGGCCATCACACTGTCACTCTGGGCATCTATGGGCACCCCAGATGCTGCGATATGCTGCGTGCAATGCAGCGCCTTGTGGTGCAAGTAGGTCGCGTTGTCAGGCTCAAGCTGAATGGCTTCGGCATAGTCATCAAGGGCCTGGCGCTCAAGCATTTCTGGGACATCTGGCGGGGGTGTGCTCGCAAAAAGGAAGCCTCCTGGTGCTGTCCCAGTTGGAAGTAGGCATTGCCACGATTGAAGAGCACCTGACTCTTCTACCATTTCTACCATATGAGGCTTGTGGACGGACAGCTTGTGACAGCCCGTACCAGCGGGCAGGCAGCCGGGCTCGCAGCAGAGGCATTGTCGGGCTCTGCCTTTCAATCGAGAAGCCATGCATTGACACATCAACTGTAACTGATCCCGGCCTCAAGAGCTGCTGTGAAGTCGGCAGCAGCATCGGTGTACCTGCAGGCTGATATCACTGAAGCATCTGCTGGCGTTCGGATGCCTCGCATTTTAAGACCGAGCTGAGCTAAGTGGCAAACTCTTCCAAGTGGTAACTTGCCAGACCGCGATTGTTCAAGTACCTGCAAGGACGGGTACAGTTCATGAACAAGGAACAGAGCCCGCGTTCAGTCATTGGAGAAAGAGCCTTTACACCTACCGTTTCAGGAAAGGTCAAGAGTCATGTTGCAGCTGGCAGGCTCGAACGCACCCGACTGACTACAAGCAGTCCAAAAAACCTATGTTCTGGCAATGCTGCCCAGGCCTGGCACATGCATCTAGTTCGACTGCATTCGCAAAGCACTTTCTCGCTTCTTCCTTACATGGTGGCAAAATCGCAGCAACAAGACAATCGACCTGCTCGTCACAAGAAGCTACAGCTCAGGGTCGCACGAAGTTCTGCTCTTGTATGTGAGACAGGCCGAGGTGATTATGTGCGTCTGCGCTGGTCTCGGTTGAAGGGGTTACTGTGGCACAACTGTTCACGATGAATCGCCCAATACTCGCGCTTGAGATATGTTAGTACAAGACAATACAAGTACCTTCAGTGCTCAGTTCGCCGCCGTGTCCAGGTTGATGGCCTCCTTCAAGTTTTGAATGGACTCTGCAATCTGCCCAACCTTGGCAGGACACTGCTCAAAGCCACAAAGAGACCCGCGAGCCCCATCTCTGGACTCTGCTTGCACTTCCTGGAGCCAAGCTCTTCGATAGCAGATTCCGCGATGAAAGAAGGCCTGACTCAGTCACCCAGTCAGATGCACCGAACTTTCACGTAGAGAAAACTTCCACAGCTAAGGGTGGAGCCTTGTATGGCGCGGCCAAGCGCTTGTCAAGAGCCTGAGCAAAAATCTCTGCAAAAGACCTCAGACTGCACTCCGAGACTGCATCGGGCCTGAGAAAAACCTTCAATCGCCTTGTCGTAGAGCTCTAAGTCAATGTGCACCAACCTCAGGCATCCCTGCAGTACACTCAGTACACCAAGAAAAGCACATCCACAAAGCAAAACACTCCTACTGCACGTATTGCACGTCAACAAAACGGACACCTTGCATTGGCAGCTGTGGGGTCTGGACGCCCGCTCGAAGTAGTACTCGGCAGCCTGTGACCACGACTCTCTGCACCAACAGTTTGAATGCTTGTGGGCATGCATTCGCCTGCCGCTGGTGCGTTTCAGATGGGTCTTTCTCCGCCTTTAGCCTCTCAAGGCCTCAAAGAAGGCAAACATAAGATGTGAAAGACGATGACATGACCAGCCCCATTATGCATGAAAGGATGCAACCTACTAGGCTACGAGCGGAGTGCTTCGTCATAGTCTTTTAGGGCTTCCTCAACAATCAAGGCAAACTGTGTCCACATTAGTTGCACGGCGCTGGTCTCTGTGATCCCGACATCAACGCGACCCAGGCGTCTGAAGCACTGCCCTCGATGCGCAAAGTGTCGAGCAATGCCTCCGATCGGAAACTTTCGCAAGCGAATCTTCCTTCAATTCGCAAGATCCTTGCCTGGTTCTAACCTGCAGCACACGACGAAGTCCCCGAGAGCTCGCAAGTACCTCGGCAAATTTTCGTGATGTGAGCAATGTCTCAAATTAAACAATGCGTTGAGCCACTGAAACTGTTCAGGAAGCACTGAGGCGGATTTGGCGATCATTGGCCTTCTTGGCATAGTTTGGGGCATAGGCCCAACCACAGAGATCCACTTCTTTACTAGATCAAGCCATCGGATCAATTCATGCCGACAAAATCCTCGTCCGACATTTTCATCAATCAGAAGTGTCACTCTCTCAGTTGCGATTCAACGCTTCGAACAAGTTCCTGCATGCAGAGGCTCGACTGTCCTGTGGATTGTGCTGCCCGTGGCGATAGGAAATGCAGGCGTATGCACTTGTGCAAGATCCTAGCTCCAAGACCACCTACGGCGCCCGCTCAAATCCGACATCCGCCACTTTGAATCCCGTCGTTTCAATTGTTTGAGGCTCGGCACTGCTGCACAGCGATGTAGCAGCGGCCACGGGCCTGAAACACTGGCTGTGGGTTGCTCAATGCAAAGATGCTGGTACCAGCCTGGTAGTACTGTGCGTGGTGGGGACGAAGCGAGATGGCCTCGCACCAGGTGCACAGTCATCGACCTGTGACCGAGTCTCAGAGTCATGTCCGACCTCAGTGAACAGCTGGGAACAAGCATCGTACTCCGCTACCGCCTGATTGCGGGATGTGCGGCAAGCATCGACAAGCGTCAACAAGGGTCAACACGTGTCAACAGAGGCTCCGGTGTCCAACTCCCTGGCCTGATCGCCGACAGCAGCCTGCAAACCGGAGCAGCTTTGGGCTTGGCCCCGACATCATCAGGACCAGGTTTAAGACTGAAAATACCGATGTAACATTTAGGCTTCGGCATGACTTTCATCTTCGGCGATTCGGGCGCCTGCGCTTTTCGAAGCTGCTGCTGGCCTTGCCGAAATAACTCTGCTGCCTGCTTTTGCCTCGATCGGGGCAACGTGGTCAAACATGTCTTTTTGCTACAGCTCCTGGGTGCCCAGCTTACTTTTCTCATCCTCCTTCTCATGACCTCCATGCCTGCACGGCATTGCAGGGCTACATCACTCACACTCCGTGGTCTATGGCAAATCTGCCAGTAGCAACGATGAGCGCTGAGATCGAGGCTCCTTCATTCATTCGCTCTGGATAGCTCCGGACACCAAAACACGTGACGTCTGTCTTGTAAACTAACGCTTGCTTGCGCTCAAACTGACCAGTTGTACTTAAGCGGGAAATTGACTCACTGCACTGCGGCTTGTGCAGATACACTTTGCCAAGAGCTCGTCGACACAAAACATGTAACCCATCATGCATTCATGCATGACTCTCTTCATCGTCATGCCAGGTTTTCTGAAAGCTGTAAGAACAAGCGGCGTGAATCGCTCCATGCTTCTCATGAGGAACCCTCAAGCAATGACATTTGCTGCCAGGTTCAACAGTCGAACATGTAGCTTGGTTCTCGACCACACAGTCTGGGAAGCACCTGCGCACACCCCGAGCATTCAACTCAAAACTTCCATGAAACACTCCTTGGCTAGAGATGTCAATGTCCTGACAAGACCAACGCCCTGAAGACGCAAGGTCCGCAACTTTCTGTGGGACCCGGACTCTCTCGCGCATGACCCGCTGACTGCAAAGGGGACTCTTTGTGTCCTGGCTGTTACGAGGGTGTGTTGCAAAACCGACAACTCATGATTTCATGGCATCTCATGACACGTGAGTTATCCTGCAAAAGCTTTGGCAGTCCGCGAAGAAAAGTCACCCGCTGTGCCTGTTCAGGTACACGATCCAGAGACATCAAAAGCTCTCCCATGTTGCAGTGTAATCAGCCTCGTCCTTTTCATTGAGTTGTTCTAAGAATCGAATTGCTCGAACCTCGTGCTGAAGCAAACCATAAGACATCGAACTGGATGACTTCGAACAATCTGTGTCCCTCACGTTCACATCCATGAAAAACTCCGAGTTGATGAAGGCCTTCAGTGCAGAATTCAGTGGAATTCAACAGAACTCAGCAGAATACACCGACAACCCAACACGTGCTGAGATGTGGCGGCTTGTGGATTCGACTCCCGACGATCTCCCAAGTACAAGGCTGCGATTGTTAATCTTTCGGATGGGTTGGGACCTCGGAGGGCAGCATCCTGATGTTTCTTTCCCAGGCTAGAGTGACTTCAAAAGCGCTTCGCAGTACCTCAGCTCATGGCTCAAAAGCTTCAGGAGGATGGGATAAAGCTCTGGAGGAACAGCTTGCTGTCGAACGACACTGGTGTTGAAACCTGGCAAGAAGGTTCTGCAACAAGCATGTCACGAACTCAGGCACTTGACTCTCCTTGCCTCGTGGAGCAGATCTCAGCAAGGGCTGCCGGTCCACGCACATGAGCTCATACCTGTAGACCAACGACAAATCACGACTCAAAAAGGGGGCTCATCCTGTGTGTCTACGTGCTTTTCTGCATGGCACCGCATTTTTCCGATACAGTCCACTCTGGGACTGAAAAGGGCTGCAAGATGCTGCAGGCCCTGGGGTTCAAAGCGCTTTGGATGCAGATGCCACTGTACAAACCTCCTTTCAAGTATATGGATCCAAAGTGGACCTACTAAAGATCCTGGACTAAGGCCCAACATGGCATAAGGGATGCATTCAAAGCTGCATACGGTGATCGCGTCTGAAGCTCAGACATTGATCAAGTCACTAACGCTGGAACACCTGTGTGATGGCCTTCGCGCTGGCCTTCCAGGATGTAGCAGAACTTGTGGAGAAGGGAACTATGTAGCAAACAAAAGTATCTCCAAAACAACATTCCGTGCCTCAACAAGCGGTTCTCCAAATCCAGCTCCATCTCAGATTTCTGCCTTGTCTTTTTTGCGTTTCTTCTTATCTTTTTTCTTATCTGTCGAAGTGGCAGCAGCCAGGACCTCTTCGCCAAAAGACCTTCAACAGTTGCAAAAATCAAGGCAACTGCAGCGTACAATGCTGTTCCAGCCTCCACTGGCTCACAAGCTTCATTGCGAAGGAGACGCTAGTAATTCTTGCCTCCATGCGTGTCGGACATGAAGGAATCGGCAGCCACGTGCACGGCTGCAAACACACATGCAGCAACTCCTTCTCAATGACTTGTGACAGCTCATCTTCAACCTTAGGGCAACAGCAATCTTTACAACGGGAACATCCTTGCATCAGCACAGACGCTCAAGCTCTGGCCGGTCTGTAGCAATGTGGCACTCCTCCTTGAACGTGCTCATCGTGACAACACCTTCACATCATGCACTGGATCCTGATGCTGTTAGGCAAAACGAAAACCTCTTTGCCATCACGAGATGCAACATGATGCCTAACTAGTTTGTATCCGACGGCGGCGGAGAAGCCAAAGTACCACCTGGCACAGTAACAGTGCAACCAGTAAAAGTTGCTGAAACCTAACGACTGCTGTCGCTGGTCGTTTCGCAAGCTCTTACAGCGCATGATAAGAGGGCAATGCATGTCCAGGCAGCACAGGAAGAGATGCGGGCCCATAGCCCGAAAGTAGCCAGCTGGCAAAGCCTCCAGCTTAAGCGCAGGCTGTCATTGCCGGATGAGGCAAAAAGGAGCGGGCGGCAAGAACAGCAGCACAACCCACAACAACAACAACTGCAGCAGCAACAACGACGCAAAAAGCAAACATGAGAGAGTCCAGCCTACAGTGCCCAGCTGTGAGGCCAGCTTCGACCATCCTAGCATAACAAGCACATGCTCCTCTGCAGACTGAGAACTGCAAACAGGACAAGGCAACCGCGCTTTCGCAAGCATAGCGATGCGTAGCTATCCATAGCTGCTTTAAGAAACCGAGGGCTAGTGAGGCGATTTTTGCCACTACAGCAACCAACATCGCAACTTGCAGTTACAGAGACACAGCTCCACAAGACATCGGACTCTCGAAGCACCGGAAGTAATCACCCACAGAGGCGAGGACGCTTGAAGCCTGGAGCAGTTAGCACCGTCTCCACGGGCCCCGGCCTCCGAGCACACAAGACAAGCTACAGTACGTGCCTTGCGTCACCTTGCCGTGCCGCTGATGTACCATGCCCTACATTGCCCTACATTGCCATACATTGCCATGCATTTCCATGCATTGCCATACCCCCCGCTGGAAATGTTGGGAGTCACGCTTGGCAGAGGTTCGGAGCCATGTCAGGTAGCTCGGCCTTGTCCAGCGACAAAAAAACAGCTTCAAATCGTCAAGTCGCGGTTCGAAGCTATTGTGTCGAAGTCTTAGGACTCTCAAGGTTGGTGCAGGGTAGATCGTCGAATCTCAAGTTCAACGGTCTTCTCGCTGGTACGAGAAAGTGCCTCGGGCTGTAAAACAGTGATAAAATGATCGACAGAGCTTCTGCTGCCACTCAGCATAGCATATCCGAGGATTCAGCATCTGTCAGGCCCTTGCTGGAGCCATCAACCTGTCAATGCTACCCATCCAACGCCACTTCTTGTAAGCCAATGATGGGCCTTGGCAAGAGCGTCACCAACCATCACCCGTTGAGGTGAATCTGACGGAAGCTGCGAGTTGTGGTCTTGCCTGCAGATCGCTAGCAAGGAACCATCTCTGAACAGTGGTAGACAGTCGGCGCGCTGGTCAGAAGCAGTACTGAACAAAGCTTTGGACACTGCGCCATCACTGATGGATTGCACGAGGACGAGATCCCCCTGCAGTATGCAAGCACATGCATGTGCGCGAGAAGGCTGCGGCAGATGCGGCAAAGGCCTTGCCGGTGTCTGGCTTGACCTCCAGACCCAGCTTCGCACCTTTCTTCCGAATGACCTTGATGGTCTTCTTGTCCTGGGTGCAGATTTTCGCTGCTGAGAAAGCCTCCAGGTTCAGAAGCCTCTGTGACTCGCGCTAGCTTGCCACCGCCTAGGCGTTTCTGTGTTCATCATCGCTTTGCATCGCTGCCGAGTCTTGTGTCGTGCTGAGCGCTGGACGACTTGTGAAGCAAGACGCGGTCATGCAACTGGGCAGTGTCCAATCAGCAGGAACAAAAGACTCTAATGGAGCTGGTAAGAGTATCATCAAGCAAAGCTGTCCAAGATCATGGCTATGACGGGCTAATGCCAGAAAACCCGCAATCTCTTCTGGCTTTTTCTTCCACCTTTGACATCACGACCAGTTGATGCAGGCTGGAAGAACAACCACGTGACCAACACCCCACAAACCTAACTTGGGGCAGTCCTGGCACGGGTCATAGAAGACCATGATCCAACAGCCTGGCGAATGCCCATTGAAGCAGAACTATTTCAGCATGCGAATGCTATGGGCAGATTTCTTGGTCTCCAACAGAAGCCCACGAAAGCCATGAAGAATATGATTCGCCTGTCAATGTGCAGCATGAAAGGGAAAAGGAACGAGAAAGATAAAGCGAAAGAGAAAGATGAAGAGAAAGAGAGAAATTGATAAATAAAAATGATTTGCAGAGGAGGACACACCACTCAAGGCATACACCCTGGACAAGTCGTAGCTCTCTAGCCGCGACGATCAAAGCATCCGCAACAAGACTGCTGCTAATCAGATAAGGTGTTCAGAGAAGGAATACCGGCATTTCTGTCCGCGAACAAGTCCGAGAGACTTTGCTCAGCTCCAAGCAAGGTCGAAGCACTGACTGGGCCACGTTAGTCTTGTTCCAGGCGCTGGGCATGCTGTGTTGAGCGGGGCTCGCGTCCTGGCGCTTGCTCTCCGCAACAGCCGTTCCCTTGGGCAGGATCTCTCGCGGGCTCACGGCTCGCGTGCGTCCTTGCCCTGGCCCCAGACGAAGCAGTCAAGAAAAACACCTACACTCTGTAGACTCTGCAGACTCTCTACAAGAAGTGCAGGCCCGATCTCATGTCACGTACTGCAGAGAATCCTTAGCTTTGGAAGTGGAGGCTGCCTGACACACTGAACCCGGCACATGGAACAACAGGCCGCCGACGAGTTGAAGAGCTGCACGTCGATGCCGGTGGCAGCATTGGCCTGAGTCGGAAGTCAGCTGCCAAGCCACCGCGCGCAGAGTGACGAAGTACACAAGAAGAAAGGAACAGAAAGGAGAAAGATGGACAAAGTGCGGATAGGGTCGGACAGCGCAAAGAAATTTATGGCCCTTATCCGGCGACCGCCGAAGCCTCAGGTTGATAGGTACCACCCCCCCCCCAACTGACACACCAATACATTCTCAAGCCTGTGGAGCACCGCGCCCGCCGCACCACTCCACTATCAAGTCCGTGGACTACCACGTGAGAGGCTCTATGGACTTTGTTGATCCGTTGGGTTAGAACTGACCCCTGATCATCCTTTTTTATTCTGCTATATGCGGGTTTCCGACAATGGGGGTGCCTATCTTGGGTGTTCCTGTAATGAGGATTGTACTAGTTTTGCGAATACATTGCGTATACAAACGGTTACCCCATTTGGAAACCCTCAATATGAGGACCCCCAGAAGAGGAAAAGGGGGAGGGGAGTGGACATGTGTAACCCGTTTTTTCAGTTTGGCCCTATGTTGGGGGGTGGGAGGGCGGACTTTGCCAGTAGGGACTCTGCCAGGAATCACGGGCACCAATTTTTGCTGCCCCTGCGCTGCCCCAAGCAGGGTGCAAGGAAGAGGGACTCTACTCTCCCTACTGACTTCCTATCCCCGCTTCTATTTCCAAAACCCACCCTCCTGTACATGTTTCTGTAGAAAAAGCATCCACAAGAAACTGCATCATGTCTCCATGCTACATCCCGTAATGCCTCCAGATGATATCCCCACACCCCCCACAACTCAGGAACTGCTTCTGCAAAAGCGACCCTCGGCCGAGGCGGGTCGCAAACCACTAAAACCAATGTGAATATGTGCCTACTAGCAATGAGATCCGAGCCCGCGGCGGCAGGGCAGGCGGAGCATGCAGCATAAACACGGCATAGTTCTGCCCAGAAAGACAGTGCGCTTCGTGGTCACGTCACACACACACACACACACACGTTGTCAACGTCTTGACTTTAACAAAGCCAGGTCCTTCCCAAGTACAGTCGGAGTGCCTTTGGGGCCAATGTCGACCTAAGGGAACAGAAAACGAGCAGGTGGAGACAAAAAAACCAAAAAGACACACTGAAGGCTCAGAAGTCCACGCACTCCGTGTCTTTGGGGAGCTGCGATGGATCGAGACTCGGTGGTTCCTGCACTGCAAATGTGCAGCATCTTGTGCCGCCAACGGACACCGATGGACAGTCCGATGGACACCCATGGACAACAACACCATTCTGAGTCCGGGGGGATCCTTCCGTTTGGTACCACCCGTGAAGCGACGAAGCAGCACCGCTTCATCACCCATGCATCTGGTCGGCCTCGGATGTGCTCAGCAAAAACTGTGGGGCCTCCTTCGGCACACTTCTGTTTGCTGTACTCAGTATGACTGTCGACAAGTCTGGCGGCATGTCTCCCAGGCTTTCTCGCGTGCCGATATCCTCAAGGGCACTCGCTGCACATTCGTTGCGCTCTCCAAAGCGGCAGTTGCTACTTACTAGTCTACACACAGGCCTTGTTTTGCACGACCTTCAGATTCTCGAAAGCGTTGCACTGCAAAAGTGGTCCCTGCCTTCGGAGCCGGCATTCCGGTACAAATCAGAACTGACTCGTACGGCATAGTAAAGCTATTCTCTAATGTAGTCGGAATGCGGCGTGGGTTTGGCCGCGGCAGTTCGCGACGGTTCCTCCCCCACCCCCCACCAAGCCTTCTCTTGCACGCGATTTTGGACTGTATGTTACACTTCTGCAATTTCTTGCTGCCTCATTTCTCTACTCTATGTGGTTTCCCTGGGTTATGGCGTGTTGTGCAGCTTCATTTTCGCTTTCGGACTGTTTTTTTGCATTGTATGGTTTCGGTCATGCCTCAAAAGCTCCAAAACAACCATTCCTAAAATCTGCTGAGGCCTCGGAGCATAAAGCCGGCACCCCCCAACCCATCCAGCAACCCCCAACCCACCCCCACTCTTCAGCCTCGGGCCTCGATGAAACTGCTGATGAGGCGAGGCCTACAGCCCTGGCAACGGGCAGCACATCGGCTCGACAATCAGGGGTCTGTGAGGCTGGTCTTCACATGCGGCTGCGCAGGCCCCGGCCGAGGCGGGTCGCGTAGCGTTAAAATTGTAGGTTCCGGAAGCCCGACAATCATGAATGAGCTTGAAGAGCGAGTTTGGGACCCACAACATGCATCATCACCCGCGGCCGAATCCGCGCCGCATACCCTAGTCTCCTAGCCTTATGCGAAGTGTACACGTCCCCCACGGATCGCGTAGCACAAAAGAGAGAGCAAGCCAAATGTCCGGAGTATGTGCTTGCTCACGGTTTGCTCTCAGTTGCTGACGGCATCTCCATGAAGTCGCCCTCTGCTTCGGGGGCGGAGCCCACCGGAAGCTTGTCCGAGTCGGTCTTGCTTTTCTCAGGGTGACGGGTCACCGATGACAAAAAGCAAGAGGAGCGTTGAAGCATATCTACTTTACAAAGGCACCCACCCACACACGCACACACGCGCACACACAAACACACACACAGACACCGGCCTTGCTGAACAAGCCTGAGACAAAGCTCATCGCAAGGCTGCCCAGGCTGATGTCTTCCGCTTCCAACTTCGGCGGGGGAGTTCGATGAGAGAATGAGCCATACGGAGGGCGATACTCGCAGCAGTGATACCACCTCAAGCACGAGTAAACATCCCAAAGTTCTGCCATGACAGCACACATACTGCTCAAGAGCGCTGCAGCTGCTGGCTTGGAGTCGCGCAGCCCATCACGCGAATCATGAATGTACTCGACCTGCCGCAAGATGGGCAGAAGCGTTTAAATCTGCACCAATTCAAACTGCGATTTCTCGTCCGGATGCCCCACCCGCTTCACGCGCTTGAAGGGATTCTCAGTGTCGTAGGGGATGCCGCAGTCTTCCGTAATGCTTAGCTCTGAAGGCTCACAATATAGGCAAATGTAGGTGACACCAACAGGTTCCAAAGAGAGACAGCAGCTGGTTTTCATTTCGAGGCAAGCGACCTGGATCCAAGGACCTCCTTTGCCACGAAGAGATCCCGGATTCGCATACAATCTGCCCAGGGACATCCACTGGGTAAGGACAACAACCTTCTGTTAAGTCTGCACAGAAATCGCCTGGATCCAAGCCGTTGATGGACTCATTAGAGCAATCGAGAACGAAAGAAGTTGGAGAGCTGGATGTCATCATTGGCGCCTTAGGAAAGGTCCTCCCAGTTGATATTCCAGGTTGAGTTCTTGCTCTCTAAACCCCACGCACTCCTCCAGAGTCATCTGCAACAGCGCGTTGGAATCATGACCCTCCCGCACTCAAACTCTCGGCTTCGGCAGCAAAGCTGGGCACACGTGCTGCTAAGGCGCACACATCTAGCAAGGGAGTCGCGCACACCATGGCCCAGGCTGAGATTTGTCATTTTCTTGCAGAGTTGCCTGAAGGTGAGCCTGCTTCTCATGAGCTGCTCGCGCTCGGGTCTGCTGCACTACATGAGCTGTAGCTCGAGAATGCTCCAGACAGGACACAGAGCTGAACCGAACTGCCAACGAGCTGCCAACAAACGCCAGACAAAGCATAGCACACAAAGCATGGCACATGGCATAAAGTCACAAAGCGTTGTCCTCGCCTCCTCGGTCTGAGTCTTGCCAACAAGTTCAGCGGCGCTTCGGTCTCCTCAGCTGCCTCAAACTGCTTCAAACTGCTGCAAAATATGAGAGCCGCGAAGACATCAAACATCATGAAGGGAGAAGCAAAAGATCACCTGCAGGCTAGCCGGCTAGCCGAGCCTCACTGGCATTCTGCTCATCGCCTGTGCAGAGCCAAAGGCCAACATGCGATGTCTTACACGAGATGACTTGAAAGTGGCCTTTCTCCGGCGGCCGCTTTCCTCTCAAGATTCAACATTGACTCAGGGTCACGTGGCGTGGCCTCGACCCACATGAAGGCACGACTTGTCCTTTCTTTCCGCCATCGCCTCGGCATTGCCCAAGACTTTCATTTCTGCAAAAATAATGCTGCAACTCCTTCATGGCCGAGGTGCTACCCATGATGCCAGCTCCTTCGCTGGGGGGGCAGCACGGAAAACCGATGGGACTGAGAGCCAAACGCGGCCCACGCAGGTGCTGCAGTTGAACAATGGGCTCACATGTCAGGAATATTGAAGGACATTGAACAAAGGAAAGAAAGACAGGGCACGTCAGAAGCCCCATGGCAAACATGTCTGACTCCAACCTGCAGCCGTCCAGCAAGTCAAGTCCACACGCCTTCATGTAGCGAACTATACGAGGCTCGAACCCACACTTCGCAGGAAATGCGACCATCTCTGGCGCAGAATACCTGTGTGGTTCCAAGCAGTCTAAAAAACGTTGCAATGCTGGACAACATCGGTTCTGCGATCTTGCCTAGGAGGCGGCTCAAAGGTCAAAGTACCTGGCGCCTCCGGCACAACAAGAGCATTTACAAAGGTGAAACAATAGGCATGCAACACTTTCCGCTGAAGGTGCCTCTTGTCCGGAGAATGAAAAAGGGCAATCCATCAGCTGCCCCCACTGCACCTTTGTCAAGTCTGACAATAGATACCAGCGGTTTTGCACCAGTCAAAAGCCAAACTTCTGCTGGATGCAGGGACTTGCTGAAACTCCCGGGCCCCGCACGCCGCTGAACGAAAAGCCCAGGCTCCCCAGCAACCACTTGCCCTGCGCGACCCAAGACAGCCGTGCAAGACACGCTTGCGCTCCACATGTTCAGGATGTAACATCCAAGCATCTGCCGTCAGACCTGGTCAATTCTTACAAGTTGCCTGTGGGTCGATGAAGATGCTGTAAGGTGAGAAGCCCAGATGTGCCGTCTTGGCATCCTGGACCAGCACAAACGGCGAAACAGCTTCTGAACAAGAAGCACAAAGCCTTTGCCTGATGGAGAAACTGCATGGCTTCTGCCACATCAAGAAGTCCGCACCTCTGAAGCGTGTTGACAACGCGTGTTGACAGGTAGATCAAGCACGCAACAGGCTTGCTTCCATAGCAGCGACGATGTTGCAACAAGTAAATGCTATCAATACAAGGCACTTCATCTCCAGGTTGGACAGCTCGTGTCTGTTGTTCTCCAACAGCTGTGCCACGGTGCCTCAGTCTTGATGCTGCTTGAACACACTCAAGACACTCAATCAAGGAGAGATGGTAGTGAGTGCTCACCGGCTGGTTGTGCCTCTGTAATCTGGTGCCTGTTTCTGGGGCTGACAGAGGAAGCGTTGATGTGGCTCTCACTTGTTCTCATTTTCTGAACAGCTCGGTCACAAAACATGCTTCCCACCGACAAGACACGGATGCAGCTTGATGCCCGGACCCTACATATGGCCTTGAAGAGAGGTTCAGGCCAAACAACCCGACAACCACGAGCACAATGCTCACAATTTCGAGCACCGGGCCAACCACAGGCTTCGTCGCAAAGGCCAGAGTGCTCCTCTCCTCCACCAAAGCCTGCGCTTGCTCGTTGCCGAGACCACTGGCTTATCTGCTTGTAACGATTGTCTGTAAACTTGAGCGAAGACCGATGCAAACTGCAAGCCCAACTCAAGACATACTACTGGTATAGTATATTTACGTTGCTCGAGTCTTGGCCATTTTGGCATGATGCAGCAACAGTGGGGGATACATGTTGACTGGTATAAGAAGCAAGCAGCCACAGGCAAAACTCAAAGACAAATTCGGTGTATAAGGCACTCCCTCCAAAGTTGCCGTCGCAGAAGCTTGCCAGGAACGAACACAATGCCGGGATGCAGCAACAGTTCTCCGCTGCAGTGGGCATCACCTAAACAGCTAGCTCTGCGGTACACAAAAACGACTAAACTGTTCGCAGCTTGCTAGCTCGAGACCTCCATGACTCAGGCAGGTCAGAGCAGTGACACTGCTGCAGGACTCGTGTGCTTCCGCTTTTACGGAGTAGATGCAGCAGCTCCGCACTTCCTCCAAAGTTGCCGTAGCAGAAGCTTGCAAGGAAGCACACAATGCCAGGATGTGCAACGGTTCTCTGCGCGACAGAGGCATCACCTAAACAGCTAGCTCTGCACTGTCTCCCAAGCGACCGTAGCAGAAGCTAATGAAACGAGAGGCGACGCAACAGCTCTGATGGAAGCCGGTACAAAATGAAGACTAAACTGTTCGCGGCTTGCTAGCTCGAGACCTCCATGACTCAGGCAGGTCAGAGCAGTGACACTGCTGCAGGACTCGTGTGCTTCCGCTTTTACGGAGTAGATGCAGCAGCTCCGCACTTCCTCCAAAGTTGCCGTAGCAGAAGCTTGCAAGGAAGCACACAATGCCAGGATGTGCAACGGTTCTCTGCGCAGACAAAGGCATCACCTAAACAGCTAGCTCTGCACTGTCTCCCAAGCGACCGTAGCAGAAGCTAATGAAACGAGAGGCGACGTAACAGCTCTGATGGAAGCCGGTACAAAATGAAGACTAAACTGTTCGCGGCTTGCTAGCTCGAGACCTCCATGACTCAGGCAGGTCAGAGCAGTGACACTGCTGCAGGACTCGTGTGCTTCCGCTTTTACGGAGTAGATGCAGCAGCTCCGCACTTCCTCCAAAGTTGCCGTAGCAGAAGCTTGCAAGGAAGCACACAATGCCAGGATGTGCAACGGTTCTCTGCGCAGACAAAGGCATCACCTAAACAGCTAGCTCTGCACTGTCTCCCAAGCGACCGTAGCAGAAGCTAATGAAACGAGAGGCGACGCAACAGCTCTGATGGAAGCCGGTACAAAATGAAGACTAAACTGTTCGCGGCTTGCTAGCTCGAGACCTCCATGACTCAGGCAGGTCAGAGCAGTGACACTGCTGCAGGACTCGTGTGCTTCCGCTTTTACGGAGTAGATGCAGCAGCTCCGCACTTCCTCCAAAGTTGCCGTAGCAGAAGCTTTCCAGCAGCGGTTCTCTGCTGCCGACGAAGGCAAAAGTCAACGATCTGCTTTTACGACGAGCCGGGCAGCCGCCCAGAAAACTCTTTTCGAAGGCCTTTGTGCAGAGGCATGTTTACAGAGATGGTAGGAACGAATTCACAAACTCGCGTTTGCGACTAAGCAAAATTCGCCTCGGCTTCCTGCCGAGAAGCGTCCTGGAACAAGCAGACCCGGATCGGGCCCCCCCCCCCGCCCTGTGGGACCCCCCCCAATCGCTTGAAGGAGCTGCAAACCGATGCTGTGGAGGGTCCCGCCTGTCAAAGGCTCCTACAGGGGGAGTGCCTCAAAACCCCCCCCACCCCCAAAACCCCCTCCCACCCCCCCACCCCCCACCCCCCCACCCCCCCCCCACACCCCCACACCCCCCCACCCCCCCCCCACCCACCCCCCCCCCACCCCCCCCCCCCCCCGCCACCCCCCCCCCCACCCCCCCCCCCCCTTTCTCCCCTTTTTTATCCTCCTTTCCTGTCCTGGGGACGGTCCGGCTGCCGAGGCGGCGCGCGCAAGCGTTTACAATTATTCTGCTTGCAGAAGTGTTGAAGCCTTCAAGCAAAACACCCCCAAACCTTAAAGCCCAAACGCCCAAGAATCCGAAAGCCATCTAAACACCTAACCCCCAAGCCCGAACTTGTCAATCTTAATGCTCTGTACCTTCGAAGAACATCTAAACCGACACACCACCGACAGAAAATCCCGCAGATTCCGCATTCCTAACTGCTACGGCTTGAACTTTCGACCCCGAACCTTAAAACCAAGCCCAGAAGACTGAACTTGTCATGTTTGAAGCTCAGACAATTCAAGCTTCTCACCTATCTGAACATGTAAAATCTCTGCGCATGCCAGCATTTCGCAAAGAATGTTTTCAGTGGCGCCGTTCCGTTCCCACAACCCGAAACATTGACGACATCCGAAAATTCCATTACATACAGTGAACTCGACCTGCCGACAGCGAATCGTCCCCATCGAAGGAAACGGTGTTTTCGGACATGCACTCCAAGCGACCACGCACAAAAAGCTCTAGAAAAAATCCAAGGTTTTGCAATCTACAACTCCAAAATCGCATTGCATATTTGGCGGGGTCGCTATGCCCCGTAACCTTGTTTTTGTGCTGGGCCGCGGAGCCATGGACACAGTTGCAGTCTCAAACGCAGAGCTTGGATTGGCCACCATGTGTGTGCGTGCGCGTGCGTGTTTGCGTGAATCTTGTGGGTATGAACTACTTCGGATACTCGAGGGCCACGACCTACAACATGACGAAAACCCGAAAAACCTACAGAAGACAGAAGCGCAAACGTCGCAGTGTAGAAGCAGAAGTATATATATATATATATATCTGTCTGTCTGTCTGTCTGTCTGTCTGTCTGTCTGTCTGTCTGTCTGTATGTATGTATACATATATATATATATATATATATACATATATATATGATGCGGGTGCTGGCGGCCACCCCCCTCCCAACGGCAACCCCCCCTGTGGTGTGGTTTTAGGGTTTAGGATTTAGGGTTTTAGGGTTTTAGGGTTTAGGGTTTGGGGTTTAGGGTTTAGGGTTTAGGGTTTGGGGTTTAGGATTTAGGGTTTAGGGTTTCGGGTTTAGGGTTTAGGGTCCCGCCCCCCTGTGTGGTGTGGTTGTGGGTTGGTTTTAGGGTTTAGTTAGGGTTTAGGGTTTAGGGTTTAGGGTTTAGGGTTTAGGGTTTAGGGTTTAGGGTTTCGGGTTTCGGGTTTCGGGTTTAGGGTTTAGGGTTTAGGGTTTAGGGTTTAGTGTTTAGGGTTTAGGTTTTAGGGGGTTGGGGGGGCGGGAGGGGGGGTTGGGGGAGGGGGGGTTGGGGGGGGGGGGTTGGGGGGGGGTTTGGGGGGCGGGGGGTTGGGGGGGGGGTTTGGGGGTTGGGAAGGGGGGGGGGGTTGTTATACCATTCCTGCCCCCCTCCATCCACACATCCGAAAACGTGAAGCAGAACTCCGAGGGATGTGACAAGCACTGGAGGAGCGCCGCGCCAGCAGGTGGGCAGCTGCGAGCAGTCTATCAATCTGTGAGGTGTGCACAGAGGCCACCCAACAAGCCGGCGTGCAGCCTAGCTGCAGTCAAAGAAAGCGTTTAGCTGGCCAAAATACCACCTAACACATGTCCTCAGCATGTCCCCCCAGAAGCAAGGTTGAAAGCTTGCATGAACGATCAGCTGTGCATGGATCTGCACCTCGATGACGCTAAGAATGTGTGGGTGGCGAAGCCGCTGTAGACTCGTGGCATCCTGAGGGGCACGAGAGAACTCAGCCCAGCACAGCCCAGCCCAGCACACACAACATCACACAACCCAACGTGCAACATGAGCCTTTTTGAGAAGCTCCACTATTTGCTCTTTCGCATTTTTGGCATACCTCGAGCAATTGCTGCAACAAGGCGCGCCTTCACGTCACTGCTGAGCTGCTGGCTTCTCTATGACCTTTCTCTCGAAAAGAAAGATGGTAAGCTTTTCATCAGGCTTTTCCTGGCGACAGCTCCGAATGCTAGGTGGATGTGGGTGGACGATGTGGCAACTTGCTGGCTGGAACAAAAAAGTACGACACCTTGAAGCTTGCGCTGTGAAGCTTCCATCGAAGTTCCGGGCCTTATCTGTGGACTGCTGCAGCAAATATACACACTAATTGCCTCATTTGGCAGCTGACCTCCGAAACATTGGCCTTACTAGGCTGCTGACTGTAGTAGCAGGGCTCCTTCTGCACGTCGTACCTCCGTGTAGGCTGAGATGTCCAATGCTCTATGTCGAAGCAGGAGAGGAGGGGCACTGCGTCAAGATTTTGTTCCCCATGCCAGCACGCCTGGCAAGGCCAAGGCAAGCTCATGATCTCTTGTCTGGACTGCTGGATGCACTGTGGCGTGCCTCCAGTGGTTTGCAGGAGAGCAGATGAGGCAATGCGACAAATCTTAAACTAAACTGGGTTCTGGTCGTGCTCGCGTGCTCGTGTGTCTAGGCAGAAAGGTCTCATAGCATCATTGGCCATGCTCGTACATCCGTTTCTGCATCAAGCCTCCGTAGACACTAGCAGAAACTGATTGTAGTTGCTCGCATTGTTTGCAGGAGCTTGAGCAGCAGATCGGTCCAATCCAGCACATGACCCGACAACGAACTGTGAAGCCAAACGTAAAGTCGATTCCATTCGATGCCTACAACAGCCACAACTCCGCAGCAAGCCAACAGCGCTCGCTGGGCCACGATGGGAAAAAAGTTTCTTTCGTTACTCCATGAAATCCAAGAATGCAGGGGGGCAACTTTATCCTGTAAGACAACACCCCAGTTCCCCACTCCTGCGTCAACCAGCCATAAAACTCCATCAAAACAAGCATTTAGCACGAAGTCGAGCATATGCAGCCGCTCGCATTGCAACGACATTCTGCGCTGTGAAACTATATTCCAGCAGGTCCCAAGGCCATGGGAAGGCTTTCTGGCGTGGCGCCATGCATCTGTGATCGAGATCTGGTACTGGTACTTCTGGCATAAGCGATTTGGTAACGGACCCCCTTGTCAAGAAAATCCCGTCAGCCCAAGCGCTCACAAATGGGTTTGCCATTCCATGCTCCGACTACACCTCGATCAAAGGCCCAGCCTGTCTTTCCGGCTAGCTTCAAAAAATGCTGGCCATCTTTCCGGATGACGTCATCCACCTGAAAGCTCTCATAGGGCCCAAGACTTTCACCTGTCGGCTTGGAAGCCACATCTGGAAGTTCACGAAGCCGGATCTTTGTCAGGGATCGCCATGTTGCGGGCACCTCTAAAAGGGAGCTGCGCTCCTTGCCTTCCACGTCAGGATCGAATAAAGTATCAAACTTCTGACCCCTTCGTTGGTATCTGCCTTTGTATCGCGGGCAAACCCTGTATGCCTTCACAGGCGAATCATCAAAGACCTGCGCAATGCCGCCCATTAAGCGGCCATTTCCATCGCAGTCCTTTCGCTGGGCCTGGCCGCAACCTGGGCATCTCACTATCCGCCGCTGAGCATGGCCCGCAACTCGTGGCCTTCTTGGCTGCAGCTTTTGAATACCAACAAATGCCCTCAAGGAGCCCAAAGCAATGCACAGCAACAACCCCACACAAACCGCAATGGGCCGTCCATGATGCCCTGCCCAGAAACCACTCCAGCACTTGTGACGAGCCATGTGAGGTCGCTCCCCGTTTTCCTCGTTGACCCAAGGTTGCTGCGGCCAGACATGTGGAATCACTGAAGTGCAAAGATGTGCCGGTTTCGCTGCATGGTAACATCAAGGAGAACTCTGCAACAAGCGAAGGTGGCGAACATTTTTGACTTGCAAGTCTGATGGCGAATTCTTTACTGTTCCTCAGCGCATGAGCTTTCAATGATAGGACTGCCGTCTTCTTACATGCAACTTGTCATAGCGAGCTGCATTAAGCCATCATATGTCATAGTCCTCCTAGCATCTTGATCACCAAAAGAGTATCACACGTACAGTCAGGCAGATCAGTGAAACTACCTGGAGGTGAAACATTACCTTCCAGCTTCGCGGTGCTCATTTCACGGACTCAACAACATGCAGATGGACCTTTCAGTCATCCTGCCTTGAACGCCAGAACGGCCAACTCGTCAATGTAGAAGTACACAAAATGCTTGGTTTCGTGGGTAACGTAAGACCCGAAGTTTCGCCCCACTATGCAGTGCCAAAACGGCGTGTGACTTTTGTCCAACTCCTTCTTGATGAAGTTGGCAATGTCCTTTTCGGTGTTGTACCTGTCCATTGCTGTTTTGGCGAGCTCCACAACCTCGACCTGCAAAACATCGTTCATGTCCGCATTCTTGATTTGGACCTTGGCTTTGTCTATCTGCCTACACAGCCAAGACGCTCATATCGCAAGCCTGAGTTGCGTGATGTTGCTGCCAAGGAACTTTCCTCTCGGTGGCCATTGCACCGAGTTTGCAGGTCAACCTACCCGGACAACCTAACTGAAGCTAGAGGCACAGTTGCTGCGATTAAGTGCAGGGTCGACTACACACATGCATCTCGCCATCAGCTTGTTGTTGGTGCAGGGATGAACTTTTCTCCAGGCGCTCCACACAACCTTCTGAGAGGCACTCGGAAACCGAGTAGTTGGGCTACTGGCCGACGACCGAGGTTTCGGAGCGAGTTAAACTCCCTGGCCAGTCTTCACCACAACATGCCAAAGGCGCGTGACACTTCGAGCCAGGTGCCCAAATGCGCAAGGCGAGCATGTAACTGTTGTTCGTCCTGGAGCTGTAGTTTACAATGTCTCCTTGTCGAGTCGAAACTTTGCGGGTAGAAGCTCTGGGTCGCCTGCACAGACCTCACGCCCAAAGCTTGCCGAGATGATGCACCGACACCGACTCCGATTTAAGTCGAAGCTCGGCTGCTGGCAATTGCAAGGGGTAGCTTACTGGTCCTTCTTGGCCTGCTCTGCTGTTCAGTTTGGGAATCACTCGAAGAATCACAGCCACATGCACACTGAAAACAATGTCTTTGGCAGCTAGGGATATGGCTTCTGCAGCGCCTGACTCCCTGGCGCCAAATTTGAGATACTTTGCCGTCTGTCCAGAACTAGTCGCACCTTCAGTACCTAGCAAAGTTCGGTGCACCTTGATGTCTCCCCAGGCGGAACAGAAAGCCCAGCCTGCCGCACAGATATAACAATGAGGAAGCAACTGGAGTCCAAATTTTGAACATGCTGCAGCATAACTGCTGCACAAGCCTCCTCCATCATGAGCTTTACCTTGCGTTGCGCACATATGCAACAACTAATAACAAGTATCGCTGGCACACGTGGAAGCTTGAACAGATGCAAGATTCGGACTCGGTCTGACTCCCACTGTCGATAATCAATGAACAGGTGAACGGCTACCTGACACGGGAGGAATTAACAAATCAGCAGTGCTCGCGCAACCTTAGCAGCATACATCAATCACTGAGGCCATCTGCCACAAACGCATAGAGAACCAAGAACAAAATGATGTAGAACCTGAGTCGCATTGCTGTTTACGACCACGTGCGACTGAACATACCGAACTCTAAAACCGCATTTGTGCTTCAGCATGGAACGCGTTGCTCAGACTGACACCACCATTTAGTGAAGAGGTTGAACTCGTTGAGATCATCTGGTTTTACGTCACGCAATGCAACAATGCAACACGACCACCCTCCTCCTCAAAAGGCCTGCATCTCCCACCATGGCCAAAAGGAAACCGAATGGCACTGGTTCTTGCTGAGTCGCTTTTGAATCTTTAATGCCAGGTTAAGAACGGTCTGAAAACCGTGGTGTGAAAGAGTAATTTTCTCAGCCGTCTGCAAAACACTCAACATCTTCCCTGATGTAGCTGCGCGAGGTGAAAGCAGCTGAAACTTGCAGAACATGCTGTCACTGTCCCAGGGGCACTTACAAAACAAGGTTACGGCGCGGTTAATGCGATTCTTGGGGTTGTGGATTGCAAAATCGGTGTTTTTTCGATGCTTCTGTGTGTGGCTGGGATGCATATCCGAAAACACCGTTCCTTTCGATAGGGACGATGTCGACAGGTCGAATTCATTGCAAATAACAGCATGCTTGGAGGAGTCCCTTCTTCGGGCTATGGGAGCGGCATGTTTTGAAAGAGGTTGCGTAGAAGACCCTGGTATTAACAGCGAATTCGCATGTTCAGAGAGCTTTTGTGAGTTGTCTACTTTTGAAACTTGAGTTGTCTGAGCTTCAAGATTAACGGGTTCAGGCTTCTGGGCTGGGTTTGCGAGGGCTGGGGGGGGTTCAGGGTTACTGCCTGCAAGACAGCAAAGGACCACCATCTTTCTCCCCCCCACTGCTATCTTCTGATCTCATTCTTAATGGGAGCCCCCTCCCGCCCTACTTTTGGTTTCCTTGCTTTCTCGTCTTTCAAGACAGGAGCCAGGTTTCGGAAGAGAAACAGAGAGACAGAGAGACAGAGAGACAGAGAGACAGAGAGACAAAGAGACAGAGAGACAGAGAGACAGAGAGACAGAGAGACAGAGAGACAGAGAGACAGAGAGACAGAGAGACAGAGAGACAGAGAGACAGAGAGACAGAGAAGAGACAAAGAGAAAAGAGAGAGGCAGAGAGAGGCAGAGAGAGGCAGAGAGAGGCAGAGAGAGGCAGAGAGAGGCTGAGATAGGCAGAGAGAGACAAAGAGAGACAGAGAGAGACAGAGAGAGACAGAGAGACAGAGAGAGGCAGAGAGAGGCGGAGAGAGAGGCAGAGAGAGACAGAGAGAAGCGGAGAGACACAGAGAGACACAGAAACAAAGAGGCACAGAAAGACACAGAGCGAGACACAGAGAGACACAGAGAGATGCCGACGGACACAGAAAAACACTGGGTTAGCGTTCACTCGCGCTTCGGACTCTACCTTTTCTGCCACAGCTCAAGGGCCCTTCGAGAGGTAACAGCAACAGTAAACAAAATGTACAACATGCAAACTGCTGCTGCTCTCAGAACTACACATGAAAAGGCACGCACTCAAGCTATACATGCAAGAATCGAGGTGATATTCACACCCGTCTTACTTATTGATGCGTGCCTGGGGCTCATTCAATATTTTAGTTGAGTTCTGAGTGTGACTATACAGCGTCTATACAGATAGGCCTCTACCAGACTGCGATTCCTTGGCAACTACTAGCTCACTATTCCTGGCGGTCACGTCTATACATCTTTGCTCCCGTCACTCATTTGTAGTCATCTTCTTGATTTCACTCTTGGTGAGCTTGCGATCGGGATCTGATAGCTGCACACTCGCTTCTTCCATCAAGCGAAATAGCTGATGCGGGATCTCGTGGCGTTTCTCGGCGCGCCGCGCGTTGGCTCGCTCTGATCGCAAAGGTATGCCTAGAGGGCGCCCGCTCCTCTGCCCGTGCAATCGGGGATCTCGATCTGGTCCGCCTGTCCGGCCTCTGGACCTAGAGCGTCTCCTGCTCCGCGATCGCCTCCTCGACCTCGAGCGACGGCGCAGCTCGTTCCTCAGAGCGCCAACCTCGCGACCCAGGACTTCGACCCATTGCATTAGCGCCTTATTCTGGGCCTCCAAAACAGAGAACTGGGCTCCTCAACCTCGATTGGTACTTCGACATCGGTCAAATCGACCGTCTCAGCTGCAGCACTCGCAGATGGCCTAGGGCGGCCCGCTCCTGGCCTTGGCATCGGCTTGCTCTTTGGGCCAGCTCCAAGCGACGGTTGCGCGGCAATCCCAAAATAGCGGATGCAAGACGGAGCGTTGATGCGTCCCTTCCAGGAGAGGTACTCTTCTACTCTCTCCACGTGCTCTACCACCGCCAGCTGGGCTTCGTGCGCGCTGTGGTGTGGTCGCATGTCCCGCAGGATCCACGGCATCTGCCCCCCATGCTGTCCCAGGAGCCGCTGGACATTCCGTCGTGGCTGATCGTTGTGCGGAACTTTCCAGAGAGCGCCTGCGCCAAAGTTACGCAGCCGGCCACCGACCTATGTCGGCCTTGGGTACATATGCAAATGCATATGACCTGCTCCACCGATGCGGGTGCCTCGCAAACAACCTGGTTCACGTAGAAGATCATGTCTCTGAACTCAGGATTCTCCCATTGGCTGGCCAGGTTTCCAGGATGCGAGCCAATATGCCCCTTCAACCAGGACAACGAACCCGACTGTATCTCGGGGTTGAGAAATCCAAACAATTGCAGATCAGGATCGCGGTGCGCCCAGTCAAGGGCCCGTGCAGAGCCTTGGCCAATGCCTTTGCAGTCTCCTGCCCAGGGCTGTAGATGTACGACGAAGCTTCGCGGCGCCATCGGGTCCCCGTGGAGACAATGTGGACACTCGGCATCTGATTTCTGGACCGAGGTTCACTGCTTACCACGTTGGCCTGAACATTTCCCTGGTAGGTTCCACCCAAATCTGCAGTAGTTGAGGTGTGCGCGCCTTCATCCCTAATCCCTTCGAGGTGCTGCTTACGGTCATCGGGTTGCTTCTGGGAATCTGTGTCCTGCTTCTGGGAATCTGTGTTCTGCTTCTGGGAATCTGTGTTCTGCTTCTGGGACTCTGTGTCCTGCTTCTGGGAATCTGTGTCCTGCTTCTGGGAATCTAAGTCCTTGGACATCAAACCCTCATGATCCTCGACCTTGCAAATCTTCCTCTGCAATGGCGCTCTGTAAGGTCGAAGCGGACGAGGTATTCGATCCAGAAGGCGGAGACCGGAGGAGAGGTTCACTGCAAGTAAATTGCTCCCTTTAACCCTGAACAGGGGCAACCTCCACAATTCTCCATTGTTCCTCTGTATCAAGCAGGTAAACGACTTCATGTCCTTCAACAAACCCAGGGTACTCTGCGCGAATAAGGATAAAAGTAGGGGCGTTTCGCTCCCAGAGGTCACGTGGCAATCAAGGAGACCAGGGAGTAGCGGGTCCTTACCATCTCCCTTCTCACCATGATACTCGCACTGGATGCAGAAGGACAAACGTCGATCACCCAAGGTCTTAGTCATCCCACCAAGTCCTCTGAACTGAACGCCTTCTTGGCTCAACCAGGGGAACTCGAAACCCAGTTTGGCCGGTTTCATCTGGGCGTTGTCACACCATCTCTCCCTGCAAACTGAGCTATCAATCCTCACGATCGTAAATATCCACTTCCGCAAGGGTCAATGGAACCGCCGAGGATAGGGGGTTGGTCTTCATGGACATGTACGCTGCTCTTTCCCCATCCGTCCTCCTTCTCCGGTCTTGCGATCCGGAACCAGCTGCCCGTTTCGGTGCAGCTCTCGACATCTCGCCAGGTGACGCTCTGACGGATGACGGAGATTCCTGGGATACCACTGCTGCTTCCACTACATCATTGAGAATCTCATGTAAGTCTTTCGGGGAAATCCTTGGGTCGTCAATACCCTCGACATTCTGGGCCACTAAACAATCTTCGACTTGGGACCTGAACTCATCCAACAATGTCATGGTCTGTGTTGCATCCAGGCTTGCTTCATCGAGCACATTCCTAGAGATGTTCGAGATGAGATCAAACGAAGCCGAGGCCGCAGTTTCAATTTCCTGCGCAGCCTGATGCCTGATTCGGGCTTCCTCTTGGGGCATCTCATCTATCACATGACCACAATCCTTGCAGAAAATCTTCATGATAGCCTTGTTCGAGCCCAGTCTACTGGTATTCGCGTGCCTGCATAATGTGGGGTCCTTCTTCTCGAAGGTCTTCTTCTCCTTTAACACCTTTCCACACACCCTGCAGGTCTTCACTGTGACATAGGCGTTTGTCCCCACGTACGAGAAGTTGGTACATGTCTAACAACTTACAGGCAAAGGAGGATTCGGCTGGCACCGCGACACTCTGCTGGGCTTGCGCTCCCGGCACTTGCGGCACCTCATCTAGAGGGACATCTCGCCTCATTACCTCCATGTTTTCCTCATTCACGATGTAGTAGTTCTGAACCCAATTCAGAAATTCCGCCAAATCCCGAGATCCTGCCGATTTCAACGATCGTCCCCACATGACATACGCAGTGTAGCGGTGAAGAACCTCCTCAAAACTAAGCCCGCGGCGCTGGCCAACAGTGAAGACACGATCCCCGCCGGGAGGCATTGTGTCTCGAGCGGCATTCCTAGCTGTCCTTGGAGCTCAGGTGCCTCATCTTGGTACCACTCATCAGCATAATGATCATCTGCCCTATGTTCTTGCGACACATAGGCTGAATCAATGACATCACTCACATAAGCGGTTGTCGATGACCCTGATGAACGGCTTCCAAACTTACCTGATCCCTTCGGCTGCCATCTGCGGGTATCCCTATCGAAACCGGATGTTCGAAGGGGTGTTGAATCGATTAGTTTGTTCCCTCGCAAGTGAATCAACCCATGATGCTCAGTCATGATCTTTGCATATGTCTCGAAATCATGGGCACCGCCTGCACAAGCCTTCACCATCAGCTGCTGATCACGTGACAACCGCTCAAACTATCCGACAGAGATATCCTCGGATCTAGCTGCGTCCTCAAGGTCTACCATCTGCGTCTTCTTCCTATATAGGAAACAACTGCTTCCCCGTCCTGACGACTCAAAGGACCTCGAATGGCTTGCCCACTGCGAAACAAGGCCTGCGCCTCCAAAGTACCTAGCGGGAAGACCATTGCTTTGATCTCGGAGATCAGAGTCCTTAGCCCACCGGGTCCTGACAGGGTCGCGATCCCAATGTCCTTAGCCTTCTGAAAAGCGTCTCCTCTGAGACCCTCCGTGACGCGAAGAACAGTTTCCACAGCCCCATCATCCCCGTCTGAGCTGCTCTCGTGCGCAACCACACTGGCCGCTGGCGAGTCAGGAACAGGAATGGTGGGTATTCCTGACGCAGTCGCCGGTCTCCCGGCTTCACCACCTTCGGCTGGAGCACTTGCTTCCGCCTGAGGTGTTCTCTCCTCTCTTCCTTGCTCAGGACCACCTGACGAGAACGAAGTGTCTTTCTTCTCTCTCTTTTCCTTCTTCTTCCGGCGCTTCTCCTGCTGTTCATACGCCGCAATACGCAACTCGGTTCTAAACTCCCACTCATGGTAGTCAGCAGGGTTTCCATCGAAGATGAACACTCCATTCTTTGTAACACTGCGCGTTGAAGAATACGCTTTGTTTCGGAATCTGAGGCCTGCAACCGTCATGCCCACACTCCTTCGTCAGATCCAGTCACTGAACAAACCAACTGCTTTGCCGTTCTGCGGAAAAACACGTTGCCTCGATCTTACGATTCGAGGACTTCTCTTCTCACACTCCTCTCAAACACAACCAGTCCAAAGGCCAGCTGGAACTACCCCTTGCACAATGAGGGGAGCAGCTCCGCTACCAGTTAGCGTTCACTCGCGCTTCGGGCTCTACCTTTTCTGCCACAGCTCAAGGGCCCTTTGAGAGGTAACAGCAACAGTAGACAAAATGTACAACATGCAAACTGCTGCTGCTCTCAGAACTACACATGAAAAGGCACGCACTCAAGCTATACAGGCAAGAATCGAGGTGATATTCACACTGGGTGACACAGAGAGACGCAGAGAGACACGGAGAGACACGGGAGACAGAGAGATGGAGATGGAGAGACACCATTCTATTCTACAAGTTTACTTAAGCTGCAAACTCAAAGCTCTGAACACCGCTACTACGAAAGCACGCACAGCTCCGAAGTTGCTAGGACCTGCTAGGAGGGACCAGTGAAAAGGATGCAGACACAAAGCACCCCCTGTTCTTGGAACAATGCCAAACACGGGCTGTCACATGAGATAGAAACCTCTCCCGCGGCAAGCCGCTAGCAGAAAGGCATGAGGAACAAGCAAAGACTCGACTCATGAGTCCAGCAGTCTCAAACTACAGCCACTGACTCCCTATGTTGAAAAACGTGGTAAACATCATGGCTCACTTTTCCTACCACGCTCTAAAGGCAAAACAACTTTTCTCGCTTTCGACTCTTGAGCCTAAGCCTCCGGTGTCAAACTCGTTCTGCTCAGACTCAACATGCCTTAGGGCATTTGGTGTCTTTCCTACTGCACCCATTCACTGTACCTGGATACATGCTGTACACTTAACACCCCGCCTCGGAACAGATCGAAGGCTTTAGGGCGTTCTCTTTCCTGCAGTGATTCTCACTGCTGTGCCAAAAGACGAAGAGCTGTTTCGGACTTCAAGTGTACTGAACTGGGGACATTCGTCTCCTCTGGTCCAAGGTCTTTTACCCAGTTCTTTCTGCTTTGTTTCTTGAAACATGCATAAACTCCTAACCTCGAATTTCTAGTTACACGGGCTTGTCTTAGAGTCCTCATCTTGTGAGTCTCAGCCCTGTGGCCAGCCTATGGCTCTTGTGTGGTCTTCTCTTTTACCTAACCATCTTCTTTCTTCAACTGTTCTTGCCTCTACCTGGCTGCACCTTACACTCCTAGTCCTGCTTCGTGAAACTCTTCGTGAAACTACTTTCTTCTTGGTGAAACTCGTGTGAATATCACAAGGCGTATTGGGGTCCTTGCTTATTCAAAAACATTCGTTGTACCTACTTTGTACTTCGTGCAATGTTCGGGGTGCTCGAACTTCTATGTACACAGCTTCAGAAAATCTATACATGCTTCACGCTGCGTTCAGTCGTCACCCTTCTCGATGCTTCTTGCTGGCTTCTTCTTCTTGCCAGCCTTTCTTGCCACCACCACCATACTTCCATTTCCCTTTTCCTTGGTACTTCCCTTTCGGGGCGTAGTGGTAGTAGGCGTAGTCTGCGTCCCAGTAGTTCTGGCTCCAACCGTCGTCGGCGTACCAGTCCTGCTGCTGGTGCCAACTTTCTTGCTGCCAGTCTTCTTGCTCTCGACTTCTTCTTCCTCGCTTTCCTTCTTGTTGCACCTCAGGCTCATCTCTCTCTCTTCTTATTTCTGTGGGGCTCTCCCACCTTCCTGTCTTCTTGAAGTGCTTGGTCACGAGGTTCCAGTCTTCGGCACCTTTGATCTGCGCTCCTTTCACCTGCGCTGATCCTTTCTGATCGAGCCGAACTGCTCGATACTCATTCGTGTCTTTGCAATACTCCCAGATCCAACCACAATCTGTGAACGTGACCACATTCCATCTGCCCTTTGTGTTCTTGCTACCTTTCTCTCCTCTCTGCGGTGGTTCTCGGGGCTGCTCTTCTTCTTGCTCTCTTCTTTCTTCTGTTCCTGCTGCTCCTCCTTCTTCTTTTCCTTCTTCTTTTCCTTCTTCGCTCGACTCTGCAAAGTCGGGCGGTGGCTTGTATCCTTTCTTTGTCCACCAGTTTGGATCATACCACTGGCCTTTGATCCTGACCCACAATGCTCCTTTGTGGATCTGCCACACATTGCCTTCTGCATCCTTCTTTCCTTCTGCTCCTAGTGTGGGCTTTTCATCTTCAGATCCTGAATCTTCAACTTCAACGACTTCAATCTCCTTCATTCCTTCTCGTTCCTTCTCTGCCTGAATTTCCGCCTGGGTCTTTCGCTCCTGTGCTTCCTTCAACTCCTTCTTTGCCTTCTCCTTCTCTTCTTTCGTCGCTTCTTGGGCTTCCTGCTCCTTTCTTCTCATCTCCTCATAGGCCTCTGACTTTGCTCTTTGCTTCTTCGCCTTCTCCTTCGCGGTTGCCTCGTTCCTTTCGTCCTCCTTCTCCTGTGCTTCCTTCTCCTCTTGTGCTTTCCTTTCCTGTGCTTCCTTCTCCTCCTGTGCTTTCCTCTCTTGTGCTTCCTTCTCTTCTTGGGCCTTCCTTTCTTGTGCTTCCTTCTCCTCTTGTGCCTTCTTCTCCTTTGCCTTCTTCTTCTCCTCTTGTGCTTTCCTTTCCTGTGCTTCCTTCTCCTCCTGTGCTTTCCTTTCCTGTGCTGCCTTCTCCTGGGCATCTTTCTCCTCCTGGGCCTTCTTTGCCTGCTCCTTTTGTCTCATTGCTTCGGCTTTCTTGTCTGTCTCCTCTTTCCTCTTTTGTCGTTCTGCTGCTTCAATCTTCTCCTCGTTGGCTTTCCTGATCTCTGCATTGATCTTGTCTTCCTCCTCTCTTCTTTGTTCTGCTGCTTCTAGCTCTTCTGCTTCTCTCTTTCTCTCCTCTGCTTCTTTCTTCATGTGCTTCGTGATCATGTCGTAGTCCTTCTTCAACTGCTCTCTCACCTCTTTGGCGTCTTGCTTGTAAACTTCTTTCTGCTTCTCTAGATCTTCTTTCTCTTTCTCCAGAGCTTTCCTCTCTGCTTCGGCCTCACTGTCCTTCGCAACCACCTTCGCCTTCAAAGCAAATGCTTGGTCACGATCTTCTTCTGCTTCCTTCGCCTTTTCTTCTGCTTCTTCTCTCTTCAACTTTTCTTTCTCCAAGGCACGTTCTTGCTTCTCCATCTTCGCGATCAGCTCGTCGAACTTCTTCTTCACGGTCTCGTCGTCTTCGAGGACACCTTGCGAGCTCTTCTCTTTGTCTTCTTCTTCTTTCTTCTTTGTGACTTCACCTTCAGGCTTCTTTTCTTTGGGCTTCTCTTCTTTCTCACCCTTCTTCTCTTTCTTCTGGTTCACTGCCAAGTAGACAATGATCGTCACCAGGACAACAATCACAGCCATGCACACGGGCATCAACATCTCAAGCTCAGGCATGCTCGTGAAAACATGTGAAAACTTCATGCTGCTGTTGCTGCTGTGACCATAAAACTTCTTGTTCACCTTCTTGAAGTTCTTGAGGTGGCTCTTGAGCTGTAGAAAACGGACCAAACACAAAACTCATCAACTGCATGCAAAAATATCTTCGTGCTACACTTCTTGCTGACCTGCAGATTCAACTGCAAAACCAAAAGCTGACAATAACGTCAAACCAAGTCTGCTTCCGGATACCTTTGTCAATCTTCTGACTGTAGCTGTGCTTTCTGCGGCCATTCGTTCTTCACGACCGATTGCTTCTCGATCATCATGAACTTGAAGGATGTTCAAAAGTAGCTTCATTCTCGATGCGTTGAGGGGCTTGGTCCCTAAGTCGGCAGGGTTGAAAACAGTGCTCACTGCCTTCACGCTGCATAGGCCGTTTCTGGTAACTTCTTGCAACCAGAGCATTCTCGTTGCTAAGTGCTTGATACGACCAACACCTTGCCGGTGCACAATGCCGCGCGCTGCACTGCTGTCTGTGTACGCCTTCATTCGCGCTGCTTTGCCAGAAAGGAACTCTACGGCTTCTCGAATGCCAATTCCTTCTGCGACAGCACCAGTGAGTGCGTAGTACTCGGACTCGCCACTGGAAAGTGCCACAGTTTTCTGCGTTCTTGAGTAAGAAAACGCATACTGGCCGTCCAGGAAGATGACTCCTCCTGATACAGATTTCCGGCTGCTCTTGTTGCCGGCCCAGTCGGCGTCAGAAAATACTTCGACCAGGTGACTGCCACTCTCGATGCTCTTCTCGTTCTCATTCTCGGAATCTTGCTCCAAATTCTTGCTTCTTTGCAAGGTTGCCGTTCCAGGTCTCCCTGCTGTGTAGCAAACCGCATAGCCTGCAGTCTTCTTCAGATACAACGCGCAATGCTCGAGCTCTTTCTGCTTCTTCTGCGTAGGAGCCTTCATTCCAGTTGCCAAATTTCGGACTGCATACTGGATGTCAGGACGATCTTGGGCAAGATATAGCAGTATACCGACACAACTTCGGTACACATTCTTCTTGTTCTCGTCCAGCTCTTTTGTCTCATCGGTGTTCTGCACATTTCCTGCTGCAGGGGTAGCTTTCTCTCTTCTCGATCCAAGGCGTAGCTTTTCAAGGAGCTTGGTGACATACTTGGTGTCAGGGCGGACAAACAACTTTCCGTCTTCATAGCTATACCTTCTCTTGAGAAAACGCACAGACTGCTTGGAAAATCCATTGCGATAATCTTCTTCTGTCAGAAAAGGTCCTTCTACTTGTAGCTTCACCTTCTTCGCTAAAGCTTCGAGGACGGGCTTCACCACTGCTGCTTTTCCTGCTACTTGAAGGTCATCGACATGTACGATGCAAACGGATACGACCTTGCCGTTCTTGATCAAGCGAAACAACGCTGGATTTGCGACGCTTTTCTCATAGCCTTCTTGCTGCAAAAGTTCTGCGCAAAATTCGCTCCACAGAAGACTAGCATCTCTTTGTCCAGGAAGGACACGACCAAGACGCCAGCATTTGGCCTCCATTCCGTGTACTGCTTGACTTCCTTTTCCTCGTGGAATCTTGCAGTGTACAGGTCTCTTCTGGGGAACCTGCAAAAATGCATCTTTGATGTCAAGCGACCAAATACTCCATCGATTTGCCAATGCCAAAATTGGAATCAGCTTCGTCAACGACGGAGAGGTAGCTGGGCTGAAAACATCTTCTCGCTTCGAGTTGTTATACTCTCTTGCTACCAGCCTTGCTCTTCTCTGCCAGCATCTTCGTGGCTTCAGGGCTTCATGAGGAACTTCTTGTTGCCCTTCAGGGATCTCATTCTCGCAGATGACGTTTTCTGACTCCCGAAATCTCCAGTCGAAAACCAGCTTTGTTGTCAACCAAACAACTTCTTTGCTCTCTTCTTGCTCCATGGGCACCTCTTCTATGACACCCATCTTTGTCAATCTGGAAACTTCTTTTCCTGCTGCGGCATCGTCAAAGATCTCGAGGTCTTCTTCTGCGAGTTGAGGAGGTCCTGCTTCCTCTGAGAAGAAACTTTCTGGAAGGACTTGAACTTCTTCTTGTTGTTCTTCATCGCTCCATTCATCTTCTGTCTCAAAGTCACCAGCTTCACTGCCTGCAAAGCAATCTTCTTCTTCGTCCGACCTCTCATCATTGTCGGGCATTCTTTCTGCTCTCATCACCGAAGACGATGCTCCAGGTCCAAACCTGGGAAGCTCAACTCTTGTTCTTGGGATCTTGCTTGGTGAACCAACACATTCGAAGTCTGGTCTGCTTTCTCGATCCATCTTTGCTTCTTCAGGAACTTCTTCTCTTTCATCTTCATGCTCGGAAACCATATCTGCAAGAGGATCATGCTCATCATGGACAAGTTCAAATTCTTGAAGCAATTCTTCTGCATCTCTTCTTGCTTTCTCTTCATCACTTGTTGGAGGATCAGAGGCGGCTTCGTCTGCAACTTCATCTTCAAGGCTTTTTCGTTCTTCACCTGCTGCAACTGCTGGAAGAACAATCTGCGGAGAAACCAATCTTTTCTGAGGTAGTACTCGGCTGCCAAGTGTGTTGTTCTTGATCGACCAAGTGAAAACGTTCACGCTGCTGATGGCCTTCGCGTCGTAAGCTTCACCAACTGGTCTCGCACTTCTTGATGCGTGAATGCCATCGCTCTGGAAAGTAAGCCACATTCCAGATTCAGTCTTGCCGAGGAACACTCCGAACGTCCACAAACGGTCACCTTTGCGCTTCGGTCTCAAGCGTTTCACCATAATCGTGCTTGCAAATGGTACGAGTTCTCCTCGATACGGTTGGCCTGTCATGAATTCATACGGCGTCTTTCCTGTTGCTGAGGACCGATGAAAACGGTTGAGTAGCCACGCAGAGTGTCGCATTGCCCACGACATCAGTGGGTGTTCATGGCTAAGAGGAAGTTCTGTCTTCACTCTGACCTCATCCAGGATACAATTCGCATGCCTTCTGACTGTTTGGACTGCACGCTCGGCCAAACCATTGCTTTCGTGATCATGGGGTACACTTGAAAGAAGTGTAGTGCTCAGGCCATGCGCTCCACGCATTTTCTGGAGTGCAATCTTCAAGCTTCTGCAAACACCTTCATTGTCTGCCTTCACATTGATTTCTGAGTACCCAAGCTGCAGTGTAGCTGTAGTCAACGCTTCGGTCATGTGCCTCAGCGCATCTGCGCCTCCTCTTCTTGCTACGGGCACGGCGACGAACCACTTGGACCATGCATCATTCGCGATCAGCGTGACCATGGGCTGCGCCTCAGAGCTGCTCGTTGATGTGTACGCAAAGTCAAAACAGAGTGTTGACTTGCTGCTCTCTTCAGCGGGGGAGCGAGTCAATTCGCTCTTCCGATGCTGATTTTCTTTCGCCCGTGTGGCGACGCAATGCTCACACCAGCCAGCAAATGGCAGGTGAGTCAGGTTGTGTAGCATCACTTCCTGCTCATTGGGGCGTTCTTCGCGCTTCCTCATCAGCGGCGCGACCTGCGCTTCATACTGCCTGCGCCCGAGGGCTAGGCTGTCTGCCGCTTCGCGCTCTTGAGCTGCGCGAGACAAGCGCTTCAGCATCTGTTCTTTGCTGCCACTGCTTGGTACTTCAAATTCGCGACAAAGTTGACGCAAAATCTGCACGCTGCTATTCTTGCTGTACTCATAGCCATCGTAGGTGAACACAAGAGAATCTCGTTCAACTTCACCTCGAGGGGCTTCTTCCATCTGCACATCTTCTGGGAGGAAACTTTTCTTTTCTTCTTCAAGCTTCTGTCTCTTTGCCTCTTGCTCTTGTGCACTGCTTCTTCTATCGTCACGAACAGGTTCTTTGAGACGAAATCTGGTCTGACCATACCACGGCAAAGCGAATGCTTCTTCAGGAGGTTCTGTGTCTCTGCTCCAATCATCTTCGTCTTCATACAAATTCGTGGCATAGACACACTCGCCAATAGGGTATCTCCAGGACGTCAAATTCTCAATGTCCGTGGGCATTCCAGCTACGTTCTCAGGGTTGAACTTGTGGGTGCGCGGCGTGTTGTGGTACCGCACAAGTTCCGTACCAGCCTTCTCGATGCTCCAAGTGTCGCTGGTTCTTGCTTCTTGTTCTTGGCGTTCATCTTTCTTCAAGGGGATACCCAAGACATTCAGCGGGATAACTCGTGACGACAATGCTGTCACCACTTCAAATTCACCGCCTGCGCTGATATCCTCAAACGGGTCCATCTTCTGCGCATACTTCTTGCACACTTCAACGGCTTTCCATGTACCATCTTCTGTCTTGATCATCGTGCTTCTGTACGGAAAATCCTCCGTACGGTACATGTCCGTGGGATCTTTGTACTTCGACTGCGCCGGGGAGTAGTGCACAACCACAATGCTGTCTGTATCATGCCAGCCAGGTTCTTGCTTTCTTGCTGCATCAGCTATGTGGGAGTTCAGCTGAATGACGGTGCGAACGTGTTCCTGCTCCAGGTTCACATAGGCTTCGCTCTCATACCTCTTTCCTGCTTGCAAATAAGCATAAGTAGCCAGCGAGTTCTTGTGGTAGTGAACAGGGATGTCTGACATTCCGTCTGACAACATCAAGCCATCATCCTTCTTGACAATCTCCCAGCCATTCTTGAGTAGCTTTCCGACTGCCAACAAAGGATTGACCACATTCGCAACGATGAAGCATTCTTGCATCTTGACTGCTTCTTGCTTCGAGCTGAACATAGTCAAGTTGATTGCTCTCTTTCCTTTTACAGGAATCTTTCTTCCTTGTGCGTCTCTGATGCCTGAATCGTTCTTCTTCTTCACAGGCACTCCCTCTTTGCCAAGCCACAGAGGAATGAGGCTGACATCAGCGCCACTGTCCAAGATCACTTCTATCTTCTCATAGACAGGACTGCTCTCATAAAATGATTCTTGGACTGCACGGACACAAAGATTGCAATCTTCTTCGTGCTCACAACCATCTTTCCACCACAACATCAAAGGATCATCTTCTTCTTGGTGCTCGTGTTCTTCTTCTTCTTGCTCTGCATCGCTAAGCTGAAATTCTTCAACACGTAGCACACGACCAAAATAGTCAATCTCAAGTTCTTCTTCTGCCTCCGTGTCGACTTCGAAAACTTCTGGATACTGTTGTGGAGGATCTCCAATGTGGATCATGGAGATTTGACGCACGGTCTTTGCTTGGTTCCTGCTGACGCTCGTCACGTTCGTGGTGCTTGACGTGCTTGGTGCTGCAGTAGAACTGGCTGCTGTGGTACTTTGCTGGTCGTCGTTCACGTTTCGAACATCACCAAAATCTCTCTGCTTCTGTCTGCATTGGGCTTCAAAGTGACCAGGCTTTCCACAGTAATGACAACACTGAGGACCAAAGCTTGCTTTTCCGCGTCCTTTTCCAAATCCACGACCAAATCCTTTTCCACGACCAAAACGACCGCGACCTCGACCACGACCTTTTCCTCTTCCTCGTCCTTTGGAGTTGTAGCCGTAGTCGTTGCCATACTTGCCTTTTCCTTTGGACTTTCCTTTCCTCCATTTTCCTTTGCCCTTTCCTTTGCCTTTGCTGAACTTTCCTTTTCCTTTTCCTTTGGATCTCCAGGGCCTTTTTCTATCATCTTTGTTCACGTTGCTGACATCCATGTCTGCTTGTCCACCGTGGTCGTTGCCGGCGTTGATCAAGTCAGTTGTGGTCCAGCGCGTGTTTTGCTCATAGGACAGGAGAAACTGACGAAGACTTGAATACTTTGTATCATCTCTCAAATTGAGCAACATGTGTTGTCGAAGTTGACCATCTTGCTGATTGAGGATAATTGAAATCTTCAAATCATCTTGCACCACATCTCCTGATGCCTTTTCATACTGCTCGATTGCTTCTTCGAATGCAAGGATGTTCTCCATGGTGGTCTTCTTGTTTTCAAACTTGTACTTCGTGAGGGTAGTCAGCAAACGAAGACTTCTACCACGAGTGTAGGGTTCATGTTCTTCGAGCAAAATTCTCCATGCTTCTAAACCATTCTCCTCTGTAATCTGCTTGATCGTTCTCAATGGGCGACCTTTCGTGTACGAAGTGAGGATCGTGTAGAGCTTCTTGCTAACGGCTTTGTGCTCGTCACTCAAGGTGGAAAACTCAACAGCTTCACTTCTCTTTGCTTCAACGGCTTCAATTCTTGCTAACATCTCTGGGTCCAACGCTCCAATCCAGGTTCGCATCTTGTGTCTGAATTCACTCCAGCCTTCATGCTCTTCTTTGAAACTGCTTGGGTTGAACACGTCGGGGGTCTTGATCATCTTGTGCAACTCGACATCTCCCTTCTCTCTTCTCTTTTCTCTTTCTGCTTGTGCTTGTTCTCGTGCTTCTTGATGCTCACGAAAATCTCGATGCATTTGACCCATATTGTTGATCATGCTTGCTGCCTCGTGGACCGCTGTGCTCGTTCTTGTAGCCACTTGTAGCATGTTGCGAAACATTTCTCTCATCTCGCCTTCACTGGCTGCTGCTGCACTTTGAGCTGCTGTGCTTGCTTGCTGCTGCTGGGATGCTTGCTGCTGAACTGCGCTAACCAGGTCGTTTATCTGTTGGGTGTTCGTTGCTGTCTGCTGGGCCAAAGATTGCATTGCTTGCTCCATCTGAGCATTCATGGCTTCAGCTGCTTGCGTGTTTGTATACAGCAACACAATGAACATGAGCGTCTTCTTCTGAACACCACATGCACGAACTTCTTGATACCTGGCTCTCCTCGAAACTCTTCTCTTCAAACACTCTTTTCTTTTGCTTTGGATGGCACACATGTTGTACAGGCTGATCCAAGTAACCAAACCAATCGGGGTGCACATCACGATCATCAACACGAAAATGATTTCCTTCTGCTTGTGAAACATGACTGAGATCTCAGGGGCGTAGCTCGACTCAAGGCTTCGAAGGAATCTTCTTGTACCTTCTTCATACCATCTTTTCACCTCAATCTTCAAATTCGTGATGTCGAAGTTTCTTGATGCTTCAAATCCTGCGATCATGTACTTCACAATCTCGAGGTTGTAGTTTTCTTCGTTGTCTTGATCTTCATAGCGTATTGGGGCTTCTTTGGTTTGACGACGCTGCAAACTGAAGGACATGAGCTCCACATGTTCTGTCTCTTCTCTCTCTCTTTTCACATGCACATTCTTGCTGCTTCCACCAAGTGCATGAGTCGCATGCTGCACCTCGGCATGCTCATCCTCCAAGGCAATAGTCTTCAGGTCATCCTGGAGGGAAATCGAATTCCTGGGCAGCGGCTTTGACATAACGAGCTCTGCTTCATCTAGCAATATCTCTGTACTGCTTCTTGCTGCCTTTGCTTTCACATTCTTGATCATCAACAACCAACCTTCTGCTGTAACGAGCCCTGCACAAAGTAGAAGAACTGCACTGCAAAGGACTCTCATCCAGAAACCACATCCAGTCATCTGGGTAAACCTCCTTCTCTTTACTTCTGTCTGCCCTTGAATGTAAACATAGCCATCTGGAAAGCAAACTCTACATCCAGGTGCACGTACGACTTGCGCCTGATCCGCACTGTCCAGGCCACGGCATTCTCGATGCTTGTGCACTGCTGTTCTTGACTTTGCAATGTAAACATCAGGCATGAACTCTTCATGGGCGACAGTCTCGATCTCTCTCTTCAGTTGCAATCTCTCGCAAGAACGACCACGCCATTCCTGCTAAAATGCTGCTCATGAAAACCAGCACTGCAAACAGGAACAATTCCTGCTGCCATCTTCCTGAACTCAAAGCGTCCAGGGCACCACTGCTTGCTGCAACTGTCTGCTCTGCCATATGCTGAAGGTTCTGGAGGTTGCTGGCACACACTTCTCGCACAGACATGAAAACCATCATGCTCCATGGAAAAACCTTCGTCCATCCAGCTTGCTGTAGCATCATCGCACCCTGACTCAGGTGCTCCGCTACCATGTTGAAAAACGTGGTAAACATCATGGCTCACTTTTCCTACCACGCTCTAAAGGCAAAACAACTTTTCTCGCTTTCGACTCTTGAGCCTAAGCCTCCGGTGTCAAACTCGTTCTGCTCAGACTCAACATGCCTTAGGGCATTTGGTGTCTTTCCTACTGCACCCATTCACTGTACCTGGATACATGCTGTACACTTAACACCCTAGCTGTACAGAGTGGCATCGACGTGAGGAGAAATAAAGAAGGAAATTTGTACAACGCGGTCACTCAGTCCGGCTCAGTGCACCTTACCGATGAGGTGACCTCAATCGGTTTGACCTGACGTAGTGCCAGTTGGTTCTCTCACTCGCTGAAGAAAACAGAGGTAGTAGTCATGTTGAATGTGATGCATGAAATTATCATCACAAAGCTCTGCGGATTGTTTGTCGTCCGTGGCCAAGAAACGCCAGGTATCGTCGAAATGACAAAGAAAACCTATAATGGCCACTCAGAGCGCTGGCCCCCAAATGAATGATGCCTGCCATGATGCGATATGGAATCCACTGAAGCGCAGAGCCTCTACGGCTAAAGGTAGGGATGCGTACAATTTCCCCGGCAGTGATCTGTATGCATACTCGATTCTTACGAGTACCCGTTCGGGTTCTGAGGTATCTAGGTAGGTGCACACAAACCCATTGCGGCAGCAGGATAAGCGCACGAGTGTGACTTTGCATTGCCCAGTCTCGAAGACATGTGTTTAGCGAGCTGGTTTGGGGGGGGATTGGGATAGTGATACCCGCCTGCAAGGTACCTGAATCCATGGTGTCATGAGAATTTGTGGGGATGTGATACCGACGGGCCTCCCAAACTCCATCGAAGACTGGGGCATCTGCATGAGCCTGTACATGGCAGAAAAATTCGTGAGCGTCATGTTGTGATCGCACATCAGTCCAGGTCTGTAGGGATGGGTCTCCATGCCAACATTCCTGCTACGTACGGATTAGCGAAATTGGCTTGTAAGATCCGCGCGAAAGCGGTTGCGGCTTGTCCAAAAACGTGTTGGGGAGTGCCTGGAGTGTGTGCAGCAACCCACAACCACGCTAAGATGGTAGAGTTCATGTAGCAAACGTTGTGTGGGTTATTAAGGGCCAGGCTACGGACTTTCATCGGAGGCATTGGCCAAGTGATTCCGCCAAGGGGAATATCTGCATGCGCGGCTGGTGGATTCGGAGTCCTAGAAGCTGCAGCGCCGCCACCCCTTGCAAGCGTAGCAGGGCTTGGTGTAAGCTGTGAGCTCCCGGTTGTCGCAGACCGACTTCTGCCACGAACGTGAGCTGATGCCCAGTCAGCTCGGCTGCCAATCGTCTCGTTGCTTGCATCCGATAGAGAGCGCCCTGATGCACGCAGCTCTTGCTGATGGTCTGAACAAGCTGCTCGAGCTCCGCTTGTAGGATCCCATGTCCCGTCACGACCTCCAGGGATTCCGTAGTCGAGTTCCACTTCAGGAAGTTCCAGTTGCCCTCGGCGGATATCCAACCCTGCTTCATGACCACTTCCTTGAACTTGTCCTGCTCCATGACCTTCTTGCTGCGATCCAGCAACTCCGCGCATATAGATTGAAGTACAGTCACTCGAAGTGACATCGTAGGCTTCTCGCTGGACTCCATTTTCTCCTTCCATGCCTGGCTCACCTGAGATAGCACCGGAAGGATGTTCTCCTTCTCGCCCGGCTTGTTTTGGAACGTAAAAAGTAGAGTTGTGTCTTGGTTGAGCCGCATGAGTTGCTGCTCGTGCCTCAGCATCAGTTTGAGCATGGCTTTTGCCGCGGGGTCCTGGGCCGAGGTGTCCTCGAAGCTCCAACGGTCCCCTTGTTGCTGTGGCCTGTCTCTGCCCTTGCCTCGACCCTTCGATCCTTTCTGGCCGCCTTGCTTCTTGCTGGCATTGGCTTGTCGCGTTGATGCCACCGCCGGTCTCTTGTTGGGAGGGCCAGTCTCCGAGCCCATGGGCGTGTTGGAGGCAGTGCTCAACGACGGAAGCATTTCTCCGTACATGTTCTTCAGTTCGTCCAGAGAGTCCATGGTCCTGATCAGGATTGTCATTGTAAAACTGGAGCATAGCTATGCCGGGATGCACCGCATGAAGATGGGTCCTGGTGGAGTTGGCTTGGCACCAGGGGCAGATTGCAGCTGCTTGCGCAAGAAAGGTCTCGTCGTGCATGAGCTCTTTGCGATAAGACCAGAAACATGGGTGGTGTGACAGGCAGTGAAGCATGTATGCTCGAGCATCTGAGGCGGGGGCCATACATATGGTGCATTGACTCGCCTGCCTGAGGCACCACTTTGGGTCTCGGAGGACATGCCACCACTTGGGGGGTTCAGATGAGGGGGGGAGCGTGTTGAAGATAGCGGGGTTCAAGTTTCGCTTAAGGGGTTCCCCACTTGCAACATGCTGTAGGTGTACCCGACGCCACTTGCGTTGCGTGTGTCCCAGTCGCAGGGTGTGTGTGTGCGTGTGTGTGTGCGTTGTGTCAAGAATCGCCTGGCTTGATGGGTAACGTATCATCTCCCTTCCATTCCCTTCGCAGCACGCATATTTGCCAGATAACTGTGCACTTGCCGATATGTGCACGGCAGTTTAGCAAGGAGAAACAGCTCCAGCTTTGGCCACCCCTCCATCCAAAGTTGCCAAGGTTCCCGATCTGTTCCAAACATCGGAATGTATCCTTTGGTAATGTAGCTTCATTTTGCCATCTCCTATCCATTGCTCACAGTATGCACAGTTATGTTTGAGGCGTTCACACGCAGCAGGGAATGAGATCATGGCCATCCACCCACACCGAAGCATGAAGTGACGTAGTGGGGATTGTTGAACCAGGGGTCTTTCGTCGAGAATTTCGAGGCTGTGTGTTTGCAGGGCTGAAGTCGCCGAGAGGCTTGGTTCGGGCGGTAATGGAGAGGTGACCTCTGTTCCTGACAGTGTGCCATCCTGACACGCAAGCCACATGAGGGCGCAGCAGTTTGTCTGGATATGAGTTTGTAAGGCCTGCCACGTCATGAATTCTCGCCTACAGTGCCTGCATTTGGGTACATCTTCACAGCTGTGAACATGCCGATCAAAGCGGGTAAAGGGTGGGGGGAGGGGTTTGTCGTGTTCGTCGTTGTGGTGGATCTTCAAAGCTCCGAGGTGAGCAAATGAGCAAAGGACAGTAGGCATGTGGGACATGTAAAAATGGCAGGTGAGGACCGGCTGGCGCCACATTCCCCCCTCCCTAGGTTTGAGGAGTGTGCTGTTGGCATCTGGCGCCGTGTGTGCATGTTTTTCGTTTTTGCCCGTCCAGTAATGTACCGCGTCTCGGAAGTTCTCTATGTGTGTTTCAAGTGTTGTAAGTAGGCGCGGTGTGTTCATCATCGGGTCAGGACTGCAACGCATTGCCTGGTCGAGACTGTCAAATCGCTGCTGGAGCAGGGCTGTCAAATCGCTGCTGGAGCAGCGTCGTAGAGTCGTGTGTGATGTGTACAGGACATGAGGCGATTGCGCGCAGGTGTCTAGCACAGCAAGATCGAATGGACTTGAGCTCGTCACGGCCCAACCCGACGGCGTGTAGGCCATGTTGCAGGGAGGTCCAAACGCATGTTCGCCAGAGCCTTAGCCTTTGCGAAAGGTTCAGGGTATGTTTGCCCTGTAAGATTCGTTGAAGTCGGCGCCTTTGGGTCTCCGCTTGTTGGATCCTGTAGCGAACCGTCGCCTTAGTAGCAAAGTTGCCAAAAGAAATGATCGTACCAAGGTATTTGGTTTCAGTGTGAATCGGTATGGAAAGCAAGCGGCCCGATTCCGTTTTTGCGTAAAAATGCGGTTTCCCCTCAAGGTATCTCGCGCGTGCCCGCAGCCATTGCTTTCCAGAGTGCCCACGGACGTCAATAATTAATGCTGATTTCAGGCTGTTGATTTTCATTCCAAATTCTTCAAGCACAGTGAACAACGCATCAATGGCTCGCAGCATGAACTTGAGGTCGGCAACAGAATGAAAGACCCATTTGCCTAAAATGTCATCGGCGAAGAAGGTGGAGTTTTGTCTCACCCATTCCTGGCCGAGACGCTGTTCCAGGAGAGTCATGACTCGGCTGGTAATGGCATTCCAGAGAGTCGGAGACATGGGACATCCCTGTCGGAGTCCTCTTCCACATCTAACGCAGCTTGTTTTGTTTGCACTCCTGAGGTGATAAGCAATACCGTTATGCCACTGAGTGATCAGCCCCACCAGGGCCTGTGGCAAATTCGATTGCTCCAAGGACGTGCGTAGCTGATGCCTGTCCACTCGGTCAAAGGCCTGACTCATGTCAAGTGCCAGAATGGCACCCCCAGCACTCGTTGTGGCTTCCAAGCCTTTTTTCTTCTCTCGGACATTGCGTTGTTGGGCTCGAAGGACTTCCTTAACCATTTGACAATGGTGCACCGCACGCAAGACGGCTACTTCCAGGAGTCGTCCTGGAGTATAGGCAAACTGAGGTTGCTGCCATACCATCTCGTTGATCCAAGGTGAGAGCCTCTGCTGGAGTGCTTTAGCTATGCTCTTACCTCCACAGTCTTGAAGTGCCATAGGTCTTAGGTTCTCGGGTTTGTTCGGTGGTTTCCCCGGCTTTGGTAACCAGGTTATCCACGCGTGTGTCCAAAGCTCCGGAAGGGTGCCCGTTGAAATGCTGCGATGGAATATTTCGGCGAGGTGTGGCGCCAGGAGGTGCGAAAGGTATTTCCAGGCCGATGTGGGCGCAAGTTGCCTCGGAGCACTTTTCATCGGTTTAAGCAGACTAAGGGTTTGTTGGATTTCCTTAGCGTCGATACTGACAGGTTCGTGGTGGTGGGGTACCGTGATCGCCGGTGCCTTCGAGAGAAAGAGATCTTGGCAGAAGTCAGTAAGGTTTCGTGGTTCTTGCGCCGAGGTAAGGATGTTGTTGTTGTTGCCTCGGAGCTGGACCTTTCTACGTTCCTGTTGTGGCGCCAGCCGTCTAATCACCTCGTAAAGTTCACGCTGTTTACCTGCTTTGGCCGCACGTTCTGCAATTTCGATCTGTTCGAGGTAAAGTTGCCGGCGTCGTTGTTTCCCTTCTTTGTGAAAATGGGTGTGCAATTTTTGAAAACGGCACTGCTGATGCCATGCCCGGAAAAGATCACTTGCGTTTTCTATTAAGAGGTAACGTATGGCGGCCTCTCGCGCCAGGCGTCTGGCCGTCCACATGTCAGCCACCGTCTGTTGAGATTCCTCCATTTGCCAGGGCTTACGCGGTTGCTCTCCGACTTTTCGAGGGAAGATTTCGCAGCACTTTTCAAGTAGCATTGCGTTGAGGCTCGTGGGTGTATGCTCAGAGGCAATCGCCAGGGCCGAGGTGACCTCCGACTCCAGCTGGACAAACTTTTCGGTGTGGTGCTGAGCGGCTTGTAGCAGTGCCTGTTTGTCATAGTTGGGGGCAGGTGGTGGAGTCTTCTGAAAAAGTCTAAACGGAATGGTGCCATGGATTCCAAGGTGCCTACCACCTCCCCCATTCAAAGAGTTTGATGGTGTTGTCCGCTTTGGTTCGTCTTGCTTCAGGATCAGCTGCTCTGCGTTTGGTGAGAATAAAATCAATTTGAGTGGCCGCAGTTTCCGATTTGAATGTGGCTGCCAATCCAGGTGGGCCCCATGTGTTGAGGGCAACAAGTCCGTGCGCCTCTAGGATCGCATCAAAGGTAGTATGGTCTGGCGGGGGGGTAGCTTTGGTTATAACTCCCTTGCCAACTCTGTTTTCCGCCGTCATGAGTGGTGTGTTAAAATCTCCCATCATAAGCAGTGTGTTACGCACGGCAAGATGACAAATCGTCTGATTCAGCTTCGTCCAAATTTTATCACGTTGATGGAGAAGTTTTGGCACTGGTGTGGCGGTATTCCATACGTGCTGATAGACGTTTAGAATGTCCACGCGATGACTTTTGAACTCAAGTTTGACCCATAGAAGTCTACCTTCATGAATGGCGGAGTATCGTATACGGTCTGCCGGAAGGAGTGTCCGGGAAATAAGCGTCATAACACCGGTATTACGGTCACGTGCATGTCCCGAACAGACAATGTGCCAGTTGCCGGCCTGGAACTGCTGCTCCAATGTCCACCCAGTTTCCTGGAGGCATATGATATCCCAAGGGTGTGGTGGGTGATTCGCCCATGTAAGGAATTCATCATATGCACTTGTCGAGAGCATGCCGACATTGAGAGAAAGCACATGGAGCCTACGGCCCTGGTGGGATGCTCGTTGAGGGTGATGCGTAGACTGACCGGATGACCTAGGAGCGGGGTTCTCTTCAGCCCCCAAGGTCGAAGGGGTATGCCATTTCCCTTTATACCATGTGCCTCCATGTAGTAAAGCTCGGGCACGAGCTCTGCGGAATGCCCGCTTCCTTATCCAGGAAAAGGTGTTGGGGGTGCCCCCACTCTGCATGGTTTCTTCGGGCGTCAGATCCAGGTCTGCCATAAGCGTCGGGTGCTCCCTGTACGCTTGACCTCTCGATGCTTGGTTTCTCCTTGTTGTTTGGGAGTCGTCGAATTTCGTGTCTGGTAGTCGCTTGTGTTTCCTGAGAGCCAGGCCCTTGTATTCGCCAGACCTCCGTAGGCCGTACTTGCGAATATCTTTGGCTTCAGCAGTGACAGGGCAATCACTGCAACCCTCACCCCCAGCGCACATGTGCAGAGAAAGCACCATTCTGCGAGGCCCAGGCGGCCTCCAATTGGTGTAGTTGATGTGCGCCACCCGGACTTGGGACCGGGCAAGCTCCTAATTCGTACTAGGTGTGTGTGTGTGGCAGACATACTGGTGATGTAACGCTGTCCGCTCGCGTTTCGTGGCGGATTTGATAATGCATGCTTTGTGGTCCCCCCGCGCGCGCAGAACCAACCAACCAAGTTATGAGCTTTAAACATCGCAACTACTGAGGCCGCAGCGAGCTGCTTCCCCTGGCTGGAGCCAAAGTCGTATGACCTCCATGGCGGCAGGAAGCGGCGATGAGCGACAGCTTTGGGTCTAGAACTTCGCATTTCGCCAGTTGGACCTGTTCCAGGTGTGCTTGGGGTGCCGGAGCGGTCTGCAGTACCGATGCTGAGAGTAGGCATGACGATTCCACTCCTGCACTTGATTTTGGGTTTTTGCTCGCATGGCGGTTTCAAACACTTCTGGTCGATCGTCAGGCGCGGGAGTGCATTCGTTCCACCGCCTGGGCAAAATGGAAGGCTGCTGCCCGCTTTGTCCAGCTGGGTGCTGGAACATTGGCTCCGTCTTGGTGCGCCTGCTGTGTCTCCCCTCGAGTGGCCCTTGTTGCAAGCTGCGCCCGCCTGGGAAAAGTGGGGCCCGGATCAAGGGAGGGAAAGGGGGAGTCAACAAGATTAGGCAGGGAGGAGACGGGCTCGAAGGAATGTATTTGAGGAGTCGCAACTTAGGGGAGGGGCTAGTGTTCCCTGAAGTGGGAGGGGAGGTGTGTGTGGAAGGTCCAAAACAACGTCAGGTGGCTGTATGTCCTCGCACACGCTCATGGTAGCATAGGCCCGGAACCAAAGCTGGGTGGCAGCCACTATGAGTCTACGGTGTGTCTGCGTGAGCAGGTGGTTCTTCCATGCTGCCAGTCCCTCTTGCCTTGTATTGCAGAGGAAACAATGCGTCGTGCTTCTCCACAGTCTCTGCTCAACCACCGGCACCCAGAGCATCTGCATAGCGTCCGCGACTTTCGCCTCAGTAACGCCCTCCTCGAGAACTCCAGGGATGACATAGCGATTTTGCATTGCCTGAAGCTGGTTCTCTGCGTAGTCAGGTTGCAGTTCGATGTCCTCATCCTTCACCTTCTTGCTGGTGGCCATGTCCCCCACACCCTGGGTTTCCGTGTTCTCGTCCTCCATGTCGTCCAAGGTGGGCTCTTGCGCAGGTGCTCGTGTCCTCCTGCAACGTCAGGCCGCATGGCTTGATGGTGGCATCTTCGGCGGTGCCTCCTCGCTGTCGACGTGCCGGCGGGGGCCTTGGCGGGATCCTGCGCACGGAGACGGTCTCCGTTGAAGAAGTGGCCCTCTCAGGGGCCGGGTCGCCACGAATCGCCTTTGGTGGTTTGGGCAGTTTCTGCACCATCGCACTGTGCTGCCCATTGCCGCATTGCCGCCCACTCTCCCTCGAGCCTGAGGCTGGTACCAGCTTTTATGGTTCCAGGGGAAGCGCTCGGGCTTCCACTCCGATAGGTGAGCTCACCTGCCGGTGTCCGTTCCGGCATACGAAACCGGGTTGGTGGCCGACATGCCTGGCGTGTCTTCGCAGCCGGTGACTCCCCCATCTTCTTTGAGCCGAACTCTCCCACGCAACTCTCCCACGCAATTGTCCGCTTGGTCCCAACTTGTATTGCCAACTAACTTGATCATCATGCAACTTCCTGCTGCGTTCAACTGAGAGTTAGGTAAAGTTGAGTGAAAACCGCGGTGCTTGAATGCTGGCCTGGCCTCGTCCATGCGTCTGTGCGATCGCAGTGGTGGGTGCCTGGCAGAATGCTCAATTGCGTCACATTTAGAATTTAGAATAAATCATGATAGTGAGTGGTGGTCCACTTGCACTATGTTCCTGTTTTTCTCTCAGGAGCTCGGCATGCGACTTGGCTCGGGATCTTTGAGTGGTGTGATGCAAGAACATCACGACAGCTGCCTTTTGTGACTGACAGTCGAGAAAGGAGAAAGTTAAAAAGGAGAAAGATCGGTTCCCGCGGGTCCACCTTAGTAGAGGTCCGCAGCTCTGCACATGGAGCCGTGCTTCGCTCTGCGCGTCACATGCCACTGCTTGCGGCCGAGTCAGATCAGGGCGCACTTCCACTGTCTGCTGTAGCGCGCTTGCGGCCCCATCTCCACCCCAAGCACAGCCATGTTGCGCCGTTGGAGTCCTTGTAGAGGACGAAATGTCCCTTGTGATCGGGCACATGTGGACACCATGCACCGACCTACCGTGAATTCTGAGGTCCAACCCGGCTGGTGCAAAAGCTCCCCTGGGTCGTATCGTAGTCCCTGCTGCCGCAGCCACCGGAGCAGGCGGAGGTGGGCCTCCTGCATTCGCCGGGGTCGGCGGAGGTGGCCCGCATGCGCGGCGAGATGCATTGCCAAAACTCTGTGGTCCAATGACAGGCGGCGATGGTCCCCCCGGCGTGGCTTGATTGGCTGCATGGCTTGCTGGCGTGGCTTGCACCTGCTGCTTGGCGGTCGGCCGAGCGGCTGCGTTGCCTCCTGTTCCCTCATGCGCCATAATCTCACGCACGCACTCCCATACGGTATCAACATCTCCATGCTCATCGAGTGCCGGTGGGCCCAGAGGGCGCGCGCGGCTGTTGTCCGCCATGGCTTCCCTCTGCAAGCAGATGTGGCTTCCTCACCCCTTTTAGTTAAAGAGACTTTCCCAAATGAGATAAAAATTCGGTCAGTGGAGGTGTCTCTATCTTTATGACAGTTTTGCTTGGGGGGGCGGGGAGCGGCAGAGCCCTGCAGCTGCATGCACAGACTGGAATGCGGCTCGTGCCATGTTCCGTGGAGCCCGGAGCAAGGTGCAGGGAGCAAGGCACACTGAAGAAGGGCGGCCTTCTCGTCCCAGAACGAAGATTCTGCGCCCAAAAGGCGCCATAGCCCAGACCTGTCAAAACAACATGGAATCACTTCAGATACGACTATGTCGTGAAGTACATGAGGTAGGTGGGTGTCCCAAGCTCTGCAGAGCCCGTGGCACGGACTCATGCTTGAATGGTTGCGTGGCCTGACAGAGGCAGTGGGCAAGGAAACACGATGGATGGAAGGCTGCTACTGCCACGAGGCCGCGCTCGTCGGCACCGGGAGCAGGTGGAAGCGTAGACACCAGATGCTTGGAGCAACTGGTGCGGTCACCTGCCCTTGGGAAAGCCTAGAAACCTGAAAGGCATTACTGGGGGTAGAGGGCGCGGTGACCGCGGGATCCGGGGCTGTGCGCGGCAAGCAACAAGTATCCCATGATATATGTGCCAATCTCAAGTGAGCGCCCGGCGTGGTTATGCTGGGTGTTGCACAGACCTGAGCAACTCGCGATGGGTAAATTGCAACAAACTCCTTATTGCCCTCCGTCCTGGGGTCTGGACCTGGAGCGTTCAGAGGGGATGGTCTCGTTTGTTGGCTCCATCCGGTGCCTAGTTGAGCAAAATGGGTGTCTGGCATACATAGGGGTGCGGTGCCCGCCCACCCTAAAGAGGGGAAGTAGTTTAACCATGTTCCTATGGGGGTGGGTATGATTCTCACAAGTGCAGTCGATCTGAGGCGCTGGCCCTCACAAGAACGGATGCGTGCGTTTGGCTGTTCGACAATATACTGATGTGAGTAAGACAGCTGCTGGACATACTGAGCATGTTTAGCTGTCGAACTTCTGCCATTGAAAAACTTGAAATCCCATGATCCGTGTTCATGTGTTTCACACCTGGCATCACAACCATAAGCAAAGTCGAGGCTAACACTCATGATCCTAGTTAGGTCCAAGTTTTTCCCCTCGCAGACCACCATTCATCAACCCTGTGCCCGCGCATGAAAAAGAAGCTCGGGACTGTATTTGGCAGTTTGGCCGGCTGTCCTATCTTCACTGCCATCATGGTCCGGATCCTGCACTCTGCGTTGATAACATGCAAATCATGTGTGGCCAACATGTATGGGGGAGGCGGGTCTGATGCAGCGGTCCTGTTCTGTCTATGTTTAGATTCCCTCCCTGGCATGGCATTCTCTTCCCTAAATTGTCCTGATGGTATGGCCTTCTGCATGGCGACATCCTCATCTTCAAAGTTGCACTTGCCATCCTGTGTCGGACTTTCCGAGTGGCTCGGCTGCTTTTTGTCATTGGATCCATTGCTCGGGTGTGTTGCCTCCTTCGTCTGCAAAGAATGCTCTGGGTGAGATTCACCAGCCAGGTTGTCCTCTCGTGGCCGATCGCTCCGTGTGCAAAAGGCTTGTGCATCATCAAGGTGCGGTGTCCGCATGGTTCCTTGAGTCAGGCCTGTGCTTAAGATATTCGGGGGCTGTGAATATCTCCAGCCATCCGTGGATTCTGAAGGGAGGCCCGGATCGGCCGGAAGCATGCCAGCGGGTGACATGTCACGGTGCTGCAAGCACGGTGGCCTGTCCGCTTGTGTTTCTCGTGCGTCCTCCTCCGCTAATGGTGTGCGCCGAGGACGTCTCTTCTTCGGAACCGCCAGACACAGTGTAGTTAATGTCATTCCAAGCATCAGGAGAAACCATGGCTTCAGGAGATTCGCTGCTACAGAGCGTCGCATCGGGGCCTCGTTAAAAGAAGGGCCACTTGGAGGCCTCGGGGCCCCGTTCACCACACACACACACAAGAATGAAAACGGAAGTGCATCCTGACCGTTCCAGCGGCTGAGCCAGCCCAGCCTCCATGCTCTCTTCACGGCGACGTGATTTGCGCCCAGCTCCGCGGAAGACATAGCTGAAACAAAACACATTTGCGACAAATATCGTTGAATGGCACAAAAGAAGTGTACAATTTGTTTGACACACTTTCGGCTCCAGTGTTGTCCGTCAGAAAAGGAAAGCGAATACGAACACGAGCCTGACCCAAAAATCTCATGGTGATAAACAGCAGCGCTGTATGGCCAAGAAAAGCTCGAAACTGCTCGCCGAACCAAATACGTTGATGAGCACAAAGACACACGAAACCACCGACGCGAAAACTTGTCACCATGGCATGCGTGAGTGGCTAAACGGATTGTCGGACGATTTCGCCCACTGACGACTCATCATCTTAATTAATGAAACGTTCTCATCACGAAGCTTGCGGCGCTTTTCCTGTGCATCCGCGACTCGTCACCGAAGACGATCACCACCAAGCTGTACAGATTCCAGGTCAGACGTACGCAAAATATTTCTACGTCGGATGGAAAGCAGACATCATCCCACAGTAACACGTTGCGACACAAAAAACCAGTGAATCACAGAGACGCTGTTCCAATTGTGGGGCAGCAAAAATTTGTTCCACCTGCATGATTCAGGTCTGGAACAAACCTCTAGCCAGGGGGGCATGGCGAACTGCGTCATCATGACCAAGCCAATAAAACGGCGCAGCACTGACTTGGATACGATGCGGTGCCCCAGCAGCTCGCAAAATGAATTCAAAAGCTTCCATAGCTTGTCTTCTGGAATACGGAAGGAACCCCTTGTGAAAGTGAATTGCCATCCAATGTACGTTGTACTGGGTCCCAACTGAATCAAGGGAACGTTGAAACCACGCAACACGGGTAGCCCGGTCTTCGCCCAGCGCAGTGGCACTAGCGCCCTCGTCCCCTGAACGTGGCAGGGATTGAGTAAGAGTCCGCAAAGTACCCGTCTATCAAGTAGGATAAAACCCCTATCGGATAGGGGTCAATGAAGATATAGGCCTTTCGCACCTCCCCCTTATCCCAATCCGATAGACCCCTATAAAAGGGACCTATGGCTCGGGGAGCCCCACGTTTCTCGGATAAAGGTCTATCCCCGACAGGCCTGTATCGGAGATGGATACAATACAACAAAGTCAAACCCAAGAGACACCTCAAACCCTGAACAAACCATAAACCCTCAACAACCCTCAGTCCAAAACAAACCCTAAAGAACCCTAACCCTTGCACAAACCCGAAATCCTACACAAACCCTCAACCAACTTTAAACCCGAAAGAAAGCTTAAACCCTAAAGAAACCCTAAAAATCTGACCCTAAATCCTAAACAGGCCCTAAACCCGAATAAAACCAAACCCTAAACAAACCCTAAACCCTAAAGCACGCCCCAAACCCGAAGCAAACCCAACGCAAACCAAACCCTGCACAAACCCGGAAACCCTAAACCCGAAGCAAAATTTCAACTCCAGACAAACTTTCAAACTGTGAACAAACCCTGCACCCCAAGGAAAACCCTACACCCTAAACAAACCCTAACAAACGCCAAATAAGCTTTGAGCCCTCAAACACTAAACCCAAACAACAAACCCTCAACCCAAACACATCTCAAGCCCAGAACAAACCCTGAACCCTGAACAAACCCCTAACCCAAAACAAACCCTCAACCTAAACCTTAAACTAAATAAAACCCGAATCAAAAGCAAACCCTGCACCCTGAGCAAACCCGAAACTCTAAACCCTCAAACTGCTCAACAAACCAAACCCGAAACAACCCCACATGAACCTCAAACAAACCCGAAACTTAGAACCTGCCCTAACCCTAAATACATCTTAAATGCTAATTGACCCAAAACCCAGCAAACACAAAACCCCAAACAACCCCAGACCCAAAAGAAAAAAACCAGAAGTCCTCCTCAACCCGGCCCTTGGGATGAGGGTCGCCGACCCTCTTCGCAAAGTTGCACACAAAACTCCTTCTTGCGCCCCTTGGAATGTAGTCGGACTTGACTGCCAGCAGAGGATGAGTTTAGGCAACGCACAAGGATTCCGAAGCGGGGGACAGCGCCGAAGACGCACAACGACACGCCTGTCGTGGTTGAAGCTTTGATGGGGAGGTACAGTTGTTTGGAAAGGTCTGACTGTTTGAGTACAAGAGCCCGCCATTGCTTTAAGGAAGGCCCAAAAGGGGAGCCCATTCTCCCACTGCTGTAAGACGCTTTTTCCCTAGGCACCGGTCTTCCTGCGGGGGCACTCAAACGTGTCCTACGCTTCTTGTGTCTTTTTGGGGTCTGATTTGGCTTCACTCGAGGCACATTCTCCAAACCCCCAGGCAAAGGGCCTACCTTGTTTCAAGTCAATAAAATGTTGCTGAAAATCCCCTTTCCCCCATGGCAATGTTGCAACACGTTGGTCATGTCAGATCGACCTTCAGCGTCCAACATTGCCACGGGAGCACACGCAAGGGCTTCTGACCGGAGACAAGCATCTTTTCCAGACTCTTCAGGGTCCAAGCCCTTGCAATTCTCAAGCTCGAGCTGCGCTGCTTTCTGCGTTCTGCAGACCCTGCATGTAACACTGCAGCAACCTGCAGACTCTGCAGACCTGCAGCAAGCATGCGGACTCTGCAGGGAGCGGCAAGAGAACATTAGCCGGGGCACTCACACCACACCGGCAAAGGTGCAAAGTCTTAGAAAGAAAAACCGAGAAGGGGGTGCGGGCCTTAATAAATTTCAAATGCGCACATAGCCCAGGCTCGGAAAGAGATTGAGGCATCGGCCCTAGAGTCGAGGATGCCTGAAACTCGGCCTGCCTCTGAAGGAGCGTGACCAGCACATGCAGGGCGCTTGGCCTCGACGGCGAGGCGGGGAAAGGTTGCCCAACGAAATGTAAAAGTTTCTAAACAGCACAAACCCAACTTACACACAGCTTCGCACTTGCACAGCACTTTCTCACACAAAGCGACGTGCAGTTGTCCTGCCTTCTTAGTGCTTTCTCAGCTCTCTTGACCTTGAGCCAAAAGTCAAACGTAAAACTGGAAAAACCCAGTTGACGCCACCTACACAAGCTCACTTCTCCTACAAAACAAAACTTCAAGGAAAAACATGCTCGACTGCTCAGGGAAGACCTGTACGTCCCGGACATACAGTAAGCACGTCAAACATGCGCCTTGGCCAAAAAGGCATCCCGCAGACGTGTCTATACACAGATTTTCACACCCCCTTTCGGGATGATCTTTTTGTCTCACCTCACTCTCAGATGACGACATCTTCAGATGATCACTCCAATCTCAGAGGTCTGTTCCCTGTCACACATGTCGAACACGGAGTGATGCATGTCGGGTTGGAGGTAACGGCCACCACATGCTTGCAGTACACACTGTGATATTTGTCCCCGGACGGGAACACACACAGTTCTGTGTTGCCCGGCTCTGGCTTACAGTTCCCACACTGCCACATAGTTCGCCATGATCCCTCCATGCGATGACACGTCTGATCGTGATGAAAAATGCCCTGAGATTCAGAAGCAAAGATGCGCTTGTCCACTCTATCCTTGCAGCTGGAACTTGCATGCTTCTCCCTTGCACCAGCTGCCTTCGGCCTCGCTCTCAACGACGATGCCTCCTTTTTACCATCTGGCTCACGAGGGTTCATCTGTTGACTTCTCTCAGGCATAGAGTTGGTTTGGGCACCTTGTGGCTTCATCGTGTCATCATCCAGAGGCGGGTTCTGTGTAGCAGCTCTTTGCTGCCCATAGCTCATCCGGAAAAACAATGCCCACGCACAACAGCATGTCATGATCAGCGTACCAACCAAGATGCCGTTGACAAAGCACCCGATGATGATGATCCATACTGGATCCCAAGTCGGACTAGCAAACATCTGTACAAGCTCGCTGCCCATGAAGGTGGTTCCCCAAAGCTCTACTGGCCTCGCAGTCTCCACTCCAGAGCTCATCACCGCAAGAATGGCCACTGAAATCGCCACTCTCATCAAAGGCTGTGCAACCATGACGCCCGAGGGAAAACTAGTAAACTTGCGTTACAGAGAATCGCAAGTGCTGTGCAAACGCACTGTGCAAAACGCACTGACTATACTCCTCACATGACTTGATCATGTGTGGCGTAAGATGAAACCAAATCGGATCCCCCTTTCAGTTTGTTGCTTTCAGGGCTTTGACCAACCCTTCTGCCAGCACCTTGCTATACCTCCCTGTTGCTGTGTAGTCAATGTCATGGAACGAGGCATGTGTCTGGCAACTGCAACTTCCAAACATGTCGAAAAGCTTCTGGGCGCACTCGAGATGTGAACACATGAACCTGAGACGTTTTGCCACTGGAAGACCGCTTCGACTCAACACGCCGGTGGCGCACAGCCACACATCTACGGGATGCACAAGACCTGAGGCTCGAAGGACATTCTGTGTTCCCCATCTCTTCCAAATCATGTTTTGCTTTGGCAATTCGAACGTACGTCCATCTCCAAGCCTCAGATACCTCTCTGCAGATCGCATCAACGCCTCCCACTCAAGATCAGATTTTGTACATCTTTGCACAAAGTTCCGCAGTGGCGATCCTGAAGAGCAAGGCGTGGACACGTGAACGTGGATCCAACGCCCTCTGCTCTTCCAAGCAGTGATGACCTTGATGGTTTCTGCCAACACTCTTGAGGTCTCGGCATTGGCTGTGATCCCGCAATACGGCACCCCAAGTGATTCACACACCTGACACAGGGCCGAATCCTCACTGCAAAACACCTCCAGCACTGCCACTTCATCAGATTCCTTCATGCTCTCTGGAGAAACTCGCAGCTGTGACAACATGTACAGCGCCTCCACATGTCCATCTTGTGTGATGAAGCCTAATCGCGTTCTGTGTTCTTGGAAGAGTCGAGTTCCGAGATTTTTAGTGTAGAGATCAGCAGCATTCTCCTCGCCTCTCAGCCAACGCAACTTGAGCCGACCTCTCAAGAGATGTTCTCTCATCCATGCCAATCGTATCTCCACATGCCGCGAACGCTTAGGGACGTCTTCTGCATGAATGACATCCAACGCTGCCTGACTGTCCGTCAACAGTTCAGTGTAGATCTTGTCATGCTGTTCTTCACCACCTTCGTCCTCTGCATGGACACTCATCTGCACATCAATTGAACCTTGAAGTTCACCAAAGGCAGTGAAGACACGATCAAGCAAGTGCAAAAATCCGATTGTCTCCTGTGCAGCATACTGCAACGCATGAAGCTCAGCCTCACAAGATGACAAGCACACCACTCCTTGCACTTTCGCGATCCCTCGCACAAGACCTCCTCCAAAGCAGATGGCTCCACCTGTGATCCCTCTTCTGCCGATGAACCTGTATGGAGCATGAGACGCATCTGCAAAGACATGCACACCATTCCGCAGCACATCTTCGGAACATTCCAAGAACTCACCACTCAACTCCGATGATGGCAAGCGCAGTGCAACATGTCTGTCGGTGTAGAGATAACGTAGAAGTGCCCTCAACGCCGCCTCGGTGCTCTGTGTCGGCGCAGCTTGTTGCGTACTGATGAGTCCAATCATCAGTTTCAGATCTTGCCTTGTCTGGGCATACCAGAGAACCTTTCCAAGCACTCTGCGTAATCTGCTGTAGGCCTCCGACGTCAAAACCGGTGCACCTGTTTTCTCCAGTAGACCTGCTAGGTCTGGAACGGCAGTTGCGCCCTTTTGGATGCCAAACGCATCGAAGCAGGATTGCAAGTATTCAGGCTTCACACCTACCTCGACTGCACTCTGCCCCGGCCACCGACGAATGCACCGACCAATGAACTCAACCATGCCGCCACCTTGACTGGATGTCTTCACCCTACCTGTCACCTTTACGGTTACTCGCTTCCCGATGGCACTCAAGACCAAGTCTTCAGCCCACTGATCATCAGTGACGATTAGCAAATCGTCCACGTAGCATACGATCATCACTCTGCTTGATCTATCCTTGTGCCACACAACACCCGCAAAGAGACATGGCTCACGTGCATCGCTCAACAGACCCAGTGGACGGATCAACGACGAAAGAAGCTTAAGCCATGCCAACGAAGCATCCCGCAGTCCATTCAATGCGCAATACAGGAAGAAGAAGATAGCCTGGCCATCTTCCGAACTGATGCTCAGCGGTAGCTTCAACACAACGGGATTCGACTTGGTGTCCAACGGCGAGTTCATGAAAGCATGCCCAATGTCTGCCGCACAACCTTGCATGTCACGCGTGGCCATGAAGATCAAGGTGAGCATCATGGCATCATGGCTTGGGGTTGGTGAGCTAAACCCCTGCTTTCTTGCCGAGCCATGTGCAAGGTCCTTTGCCACAATGCGACACCTGACGCGAGTGGGATTCTTTCTGGCACAAACCCATCGAGCGGGTATTAGTCTCAGCGATGGGTTCTTAGCCTTCAGGATCTTCACTTCATGCTCAAGGATTGCCCTGCCTGTCTGACAACGCTCTAAGTTGGTGAGTTCCTCTTGCATCCCGGAGAATACAAGATCTCCCGGCAGTTCCTCCAACGTACTGTCGTCTACTCCGGCATCAGGCTTCCAAATCAACACGCGACGTCCTCCCAACATGAAACTCTCACTCTTCGCGTCCTGACTTCCATCTCGGAATCGAATGCTGTTCACCTCCACATCAAACATGCTCGGACTTGTCACAACGTCGCTCAGCAGAACACTTTCACATGCGTTGCTGGACCAGCACAAGCCCTCGAGTCGTCTCGGCTCCTGGGGTCCTGAGGCTCGAATCTCATCTTCAAGATCAACAAGCTCAACATCAGGATGCCTCTTCACCCCCTTTTGCTCTGGTACCCTTGGGCCTGATCCTTGCTCGTCCACTTGCATGTGCTCGGATGACTTGGCGGGCCTGCGCTGTAGCAGTGAAGGTCGTGATGATGCTGATGGCGATGCTGGCTCAGCTACCCGCACACGCTTCAACTCTGGCTCATCACCTGTACTCCCGGAAGCAACACCACGAGTCGACACCTCTCCACCTGAGGGTCGTGGTTCATGTTCAGAAGATGACGGTGGGCGCCCCGCCATTGGTGCAGGGATCCCCACCGGAATCGGCATCACTTCCTCTCGACCTTCGTCCTTCAACACCAATCTCCGCTCATCACTCTCAACATTGGTCCCAAACTGCTGTGACCTTCCTGCCTCAGCCGATCCACTTCCGGCTTCACGTGGTGCATCCACAGGTGGCTGCATAGCCACTCTAGCACCATCAGATGCCATGGACTCTGTCAACCAGCGTTCATACCTCCGATGACAGGCTCTCGTATGCGCACCGCCCAGCCTACGCCCATGTCGTGCATTGTCACACGCTGAGCATCCTTCCGTGTATCCATGAGTTCTCACCCACTGAGCTGGAGGACCTGACGCTGGGGCTCTCAGTGACACAGGTGGCTCAAGAACTTCGCGTTCCTCACTTGCTGAAGGCAACTGGGGGCCTCCACCAAGAGTTCCAACGATGCCCTCAACAAGTTCCAGACGCCATGTCAAGGGTACACAAAGTTTCACCGACGTAGCTGCGAAGGTCTTTAGCACCAACTGTCCCTCGACTCGGATGAGCGCTCGAACTTTGATGGCCTGTGACCCAAGGATGGGATGGAGGAAGGCACTTTCGGTGAACCTGGGAAGGTTAGGGGCGAGATCCTTGATTGATTGAGGAAGTTCTGCTAGGACTATGGCTCCAAACAAAGTGAAGGGTCCTTTTGGACTGGGCCTCCCAAGCACAAGATCACAAGGTGCCATGTCACTCCCGTGCGCTTTCGAGAATCTGTTCAAACTTCCACACACGTAGCACAACGCACTGGCAAATCCTCCATGGTTGTAGCACAAGTCAAGCCCTTCCTGATTGAGATCTGACCTCAACGTCTGCAAGGACTCCTTAATCCTGCGCACACCACGTTCTGCCACTCCGACTGCTTCATGATGCTGGGGTCCTGCCTTTCGAACTTGGAAGGAGAATTCGCCAGAAGCCCCTGTGATCAAATCGGACACTGCCCCTTCAGCATCTGTGATCAACAACACCGAAGAGGAGCCTGACTCCAGACCAAACTCACGCAGCCACTTCACGATCTCTGTACGCGTCGCTACAAGATCCCCTGATGTCAAGACAGCACCAGTCATCATGCTCATGCGCTCGACAAGTACCAACACCCTCAGGTTGTCTGCTCGTACCTGCCTGTGATCTTCACCCGTGGATGACAAGTAGAAGAAATCTGCCACGACTTCACTTTCAAGTCTTCCGTTCACACGCTTGCGATGCTGAAAGACCGTTCTGGCAACTTGACAGTGCCTACAGCCAGGATGATACGGTGTGTGTCCTTGCAATCGATGCTGTGCCAACTCTGCTTGTGTCGACCGTGTCACAGGTGCTACAAGCACTCCACCTTCAGCGGATATCGAGGAGAGGGAAAGTTCGACTTCGTTCGAAGAACCCTGGGAGGGCTTCAACAGTGGTTTCAACCTCAACCAGGGAACATTTCCAAACAGTGTGACCTCTTTGGCTGTCAGGCCTGCAGAGGTGGCAAGCGCAATCCCGGCACAATTTTGAGAAAAACTCCAACCGCGAAAACAAAGCATGGTCGTGGAAATAATGTTGTGGTTCGTGTCTCCTACCCAAACATTCATGCTTGCTGCATGCCACGTGTTCTCTCCACTCCCGTTCTCGAGCAGGAGTTCGACGGATATCATCCGTTCACCAAGCATTCGCACAGAGCTGCCGTTCGCTGCAGAAAACTCTTGCCCTACATGCTGTCTCTTCGAGTCATCAACGTAGACTCCAAACATCTCTGCATACTTCAGACTCAGCACTGTCACCCCTGCCCCGCTGTCCAGCAACCACCATTCCCCATCTCTCGCTTCTGCTCTCAGTCCAGCGATCACGAGTGGCTCCAGACAAACAGGCTGTTCAACAGGCAACACCGCACTCAACTGCAAACTCTCTCCTACGCTCTCGTCAGCAGCAGCGGCGTTCCAGATCTCATCTGTCCATTGCTCATCCCAACTGTTGCTCCAGCTCTCATCCCACACAAACGCACCCCAGCCCTCATCGACCTGCGGATGCTCAGGCACTGGCGGCAAAGATTCCACTAATTCAAACATCTTTCCTTTCTTGCCCTTTCCAGGACCTTTTGCTCCCTTTTCTTTGCCCTTTGCCTTTCCTTTTCCTTTATCCTTTCCTTTTCCATCTTTGCCTTTTCCTCGTTCCTTACCTTTCTCCTTTCCTTTTCCCTTTCCAGAGGATGAGGCTGAGCCGTGGGCTTTACTGCAATGCGCGCTGATGTGTCCTAGTTCCCCACAAGAAAAACACTTCACCCTGGACATGTCTGTGCTACAGTTTTCTGTCTTGTGATTCTTCCTACCACAACGACCACACCGTTCAGCACTCACCGCAGAAACTGACACATCATGCCATGCACCGTCATGCTCAGGCCATGCACACTCATACTGTCCGTCATCGTCCCATGCTGTCATATCAAACACCTCATACACTTGTTGCTTCTTTCCCGGTGACAAGTTCAGGTCCAAGAAAAGTCTCTGCTGACGCTCAAAACGAAGAGCTGCACTCCGACATGACTGATACGTTTCTGCTCCCGAGTGATGCAGAACGTACTTCTTCGCTTCTTCTGGCAAACTCCGCAGCAAAATCACAAGCATGTCTCCATCTCCGATGCTCAACCCTTGCCTGTCTAATGCTGTTGGCAGCGTGCCCAACAACTTGGCGTAACGTGACACCTCTATGTTGATCTTTCTGATCACATCTCCGACCATCGTAGCTGCATTCATTTCTGAATTTCTCAAGGCGAATATCCTGTGCAACAGTTCCGACCGCATCGACAAGGCCTCTGCTCTGCTACGCAACGAAAACTGCTGAGCCAGCTGCCTAAGCAGCTCGTACCCACAGTTCACATTTCCCAAACTTCTGGCTGGATCTGCAAGAGACCCATCAAGTGGCAAACCTTCGCTGAACGCCTGTATCATGAGGGTTGCCCTAGCATGGTCCAAGAAAGCTGCTTTCAACAAGCCATACAGCCTCACCGACCGTGTCTTCTGCTCTTCATTCAACGAATGTTGCCAAATCGTATCTGGCCAGCACACACATGCCTATCTCTTCTGCAAACACAACGCTCGCCAACGCTGCCCAACTTTGAAGCGACACTACGTAGTCTGCAAACCCAGCAACCTCTTGCTCACGCGTGCTCCACTTCTCTGCATGGGTCACAGGAGGCTGACCCAACCATTTCTCAGATCGCGAAAACACATCTCGTGACTCAAAGCTTTGCGTTATGCCAGCCTGCATACCAGCTCCAGGAAGCACACCCGACGTTTGTGGCATGAACTGCTCTCGCCTAGGTACTACAGGTACTGGCACCGGTCCAAACTGCTCAGGCCCTCCACGCGCCTGCATTCCAAGTTGCTCCTGCAGCGCCGTTTGCGCCGCTTGAGCTTGCTGTGGTGACATCATGCTGATGAGCTGCTGCATCTGGACCAAAACGTCCTGACCAGCCATGCCTTGCCCCGAGCATCCATGCACTGGAACTGCCGACTGTGTGCCGCACGCACCTGCGCTCACAGCCCCGATGCCTGCCTGTCTTCCTGCCATCCCCCCACTCAGAGAGGACAACTCACTGTCAATTCCCCCAGCTGGAACCGGCGGAAACTGACACGCATGTGCCTGCATGCCCACGTACTGTTGCGCCTGCTGCACTGCTTGCTGTCTGGCTTGCTGCTGTTGCAAGTACGCCCCCATGGGTCTGAGCTTTGCCCCGAGTCTCAACACCCTGGCCTCTACTTCTACCGTCCCTAAGACCTTGCTCAAGTCTGTCAGGCGACGCTGGCCCACTTGCCATGCTTCACGCACAACACGTGGCTCTTTCCTTTAGGCCAAGGCGTTCCGGCAGCGCTCCGCCACCATGTAAAAGTTTCTAAACAGCACAAACCCAACTTACACACAGCTTCGCACTTGCACAGCACTTTCTCACACAAAGCGACGTGCAGTTGTCCTGCCTTCTTAGTGCTTTCTCAGCTCTTGACCTTGAGCCAAAAGTCAAACGTAAAACTTGGAAAAACCCAGTTGACGCCACCTACACAAGCTCACTTCTCCTACAAAACAAAACTTCAAGGAAAAACATGCTCGACTGCTCAGAGAAGACCTAGACCTGTCGTCCCGGACATACAGTAAGCACGTCAAACATGCGCTTTGGCAAAAAGGCATCCCGCAGACGTGTCTATGCACAGATTTTCACACGAAAGGTGAATTCGAGAAGCTTGTTTCATTCCTGCGCGGGCCGTCCGGCTTGGGGTCGTTGGGGAAGACGGAGAAGACACAGCCTGCAACCTCTGCAGCAAGCCTACAGCTGCAGGGTTTGTAGGCTCCTTGGCAAGCCTGCAGACCTTGCAGCAGCCTGCAGGCCAGCAGGGCCTGCGGGGCCTGCAGCAAGCCTGCAGACCCCTGCAGCAAGCCTGCAGACCCAGATTCTGCAGGTTCAAACTGGGTTAAACCCGAACTAATGAAGGGTGTAAGTGACCCAGGTTGAATCCAGGTTGAACCTGGGTCTGGGCTGAACCTGGATTTAATCTGGGTTCAACCCAGGTTCAACCGGGTTGAACCCAGGTTGAACTCAGGTCAAATTTGCAACCAAAGTCTGATCAAAGTTTGATCTGATCATTTTCGGACGTTGGAAACACGTTCAGAGATAGGATGGTTTTGGGGGGGGCTTTGCCTCGTGGAGAATTTTCGCGCAGCGACGCGCGATGCCGCGAGGTTTTGGGGGGGACCAGACGAGCGAGAAGCAGCGGGTTTTGGAGAGGACTGTGCTTCTATGAAACTTTTCGCACAGAAGAAACAGCGGGTTTGTGGGGGGTCTGTGCTTCCATGAGAGTTTTTGCACATACACGCAGCGGGGTTTGGGGCCGAGTTTGCTTCTATGAGACTTTTCGCACACGGAGAAGCAGCGGGGTTTTCGCTTTCCAGAGCCCGCGAAGGGCTTGGGGGGACGGCCCTTCTATGGGGCTACGCTCGGGGGTTTAGGCTCGTGCTTGTGTGACGAACCTTGCTTGTTTGACAGCTCCTGCTTGTGTGACAAACGTTTGCCCCAGGCTCTGCCCAGAGATGCGCGTGTTTGTTTGCACGCACTCCTGCGCGTTTGGCTCGGTCTGGAGGTCGTGAGGGGATATTTTTTTTTCGCCGAGATTTGCCCAGGCCCTACTTTCGAGGCGGATGTGGGGGAGACGCGCACTTGCTGTGTCTGCGAGAAGGCGGGTCCGTGTGCTTTCTTGCGAGCCTTGGCCGCCACAAACTTCGCTGTAGGAGGAGAAGAAGGCCTACGGGGTGACGAAGCGCCTTCTCAAGGCGGCACGCCGTCTCGGCGTGAAGCGAAAGTCCGGAGCTCACTCTGTGTGTCTGTCTACTTCGGGCACGGACCAAACACCCATGCTTGCGAGGTCGGGGAATGCTTTGAGGAAGGGAGACAAAGTTTGCAACTCCCACCGCACCAAGCTCTCCCGGTACGTGGCGCCGAAATGTTTGTGCTGCCCTTGTTCCGTGTGACTTTGGACATGGACTTGCGAGCCAGGCAAAGGACAAGGGCATCTCCTCTTCGTCCAGCTCTTCCCAGGCGCTCCACGGACTGGGTGGTGTTTGGGCCCGATGCTTCTTGTGCACTCGGCAGGTCCGACGCGCGCTTGCGCGTCTTGGAGGCTTTGCGGGCGGGTGTTGAGGAGCTGGGAGCGCTTAAAAGTAGCATCGGTGGCTTTGGGGCTACTGCCTGAGCTTTAGCGTGCACCTTGCCTGTTGGCTTCTTCTCTACTCCGACTGCCGCTGTCTGCGCAGACAAATCGAAGTGCGAGGGGGGTGGGGGGGCTTCGGACACTTCTTGCACGGTCTTGCATCCCATGGCCGTTTGCGTTGCTGGGCTTGAAGAGAGCGACGTTGAGCTCGTAGTGAGACGGCCAGGCGTTGCCAGTAGAGACTCCGTGCAGCGAAGTAGCGAAGCTATTCGAAAATCAGACTTCTTTAAGAACAGAGAGAGGGGGTTTCTTCTAAAAAAAATCCACCCCCCTGAAACCTTGTTGTTTTTTGGTGTGATTATTCGAGGCCAGAGAAGTGCGACTCTAAACAGTAATTTATCTTGAAGATGAGAGAGAAGGGATCTATTCTACACCCCACCTTTCTCGAATCTTCTTATGTTTTTTGGATTTCATTTTTTGAAACCTGCGAAGCCCTTTAAGAAGAGAACCTTCGAGCCCGTATCCAACAAGCGACTCTCAGTCCCGAATCGTCTTCGCTAGGCCAGGCCTTACAGAGTGGGATCCTGCATCTCAAAAATCTCACGCTGAATGTGAGGCTGAACATGCGTGCAAACGCCTGAGCAGAGTTGGCTGGTTGGTAGAGAGGTTGTTTGCTTGGAGCAGCACGTCAGGTCATGCTCTTCCTTGGCAAAGTCTGCTCAAGAATGCAGGCAGGCGCCACAAACACAGCAAAAACCAACAACTTGACTCGTGCCCGTGTTTAACCTGAGTTTGAGGCATCCTTCATGTCTTCAAATTTGTAACTTGCCAGCATCAAGTGGCGCTCCCGCCGTCCGAATGCTGTGCTTACCACTTCAGCTGCAGCAAGAAGGCCAAGTCGTACCCAAGCCTCATGACATCACACATGTGGTTCACATGTGGTTCCCGTGGTCGATTGGTGAGCAAGGCGTCCCAGCTCTTTCGTCAACCGCTCGCCAGGCATGTCCGGAGGTGTGTTGCTGCGAACTTGCTACCAGTCCATGACTTGCTGCGGTGACAGTGCCGTTCGGATCCAGGAGTTGGCGTCACGTCTGGGTCGTGTACTGCGATCATTGCTCACACTGCAAGCTGGGGCCTCCCGGGCACCTTTGGCGGAGCAGAAGTGTAGTAACGACAAGATGCGTGCGGGGTGCTGGGATGTCCTCGCTTGACCAATGTGTGTTAGTGAGCTGCAGCGCTTGCGCAGGCAGAGACCAAGGATCCCTTTGCCAAGGCATCGCGTCAGGGCAAGGTTTCGCAGCCCTCCCCCGTTTGGCGTGTGACAGATATCGCAGGGGGACTGTGACATGTTTCGTATAGACGCATGGTGTCGAGCGTCTGGTAGATTTCTGGCTCGTTTATCTTGAAGATGCGAGAGGCGGGGCTTCCGGAGGCTCTTACCGGGGAGGGTTTGGGGCCCCCCGTTTAGCGTGTGACGACTTTCGCAGGGGGACTGTAGGTCTGGGGAACTGTGCTTGCATGACGACTTTCCAGAGCTCGAAGGAAGGTTTGGAGGGGATATCCGACTGTCTTCCCGCGTTGCCAGCTGTTTGTCTGCGCTTGAGAAAAATTTCGGCCGCTGCGCGGGGCTGCGTTTCGGTCGGCTACGAATCGTGGGGAATTTCTTGGTCCCTGCGGTTGTCCCGGACTGGGCAGGGGGTTGTTCCCTGCCTTCGGGCAGTGCTGGTCTGCTGGACAATGCTGCCGGTCGAGCGATCACGAGGCGGCGCTCTTTTTGGGCTGGGGCGCATTTGACGTGTCTGGGGTGTTGAACTTTTCAGGACTCTTCACACGACCCTGGAGCCTCCTCGTGGCCGTTGTCGACTGCCTCTTTTCGGTGCCTTTGGCGACTGGCGAGGACTGCGGAGGCCGTGCTGCCTGCTGCGTGCTTTCTTATTTGGGAAGTCGAACTTCTCAATTCTCTTCCCATGACCCCGGAGCCTCCTTGTGGCCAGGTCCTTCACGCGTCGTCGACTGCCTCCTCTTCGGTGCCTTTGGCGACTGGCGAGGACTTCACGCGTCGTCGACTGCCTCCTCTTCGGTGCCTTTGGCGACTGGCGAGGACTGCGGAGGCCGTGCTGCCTGCTGCGTGCGTTCTTCGCAGTCTCCCAAACCCCGTTCTCCACGCAGGCTCGGAGACGACACGCCGAACTTCGTGCGCTGAGTGCGATGCAATCTGCGCCGACGGGCATGACTGCCTTGCCTGCTCAATAGTACCTAGGACCTGGGCTTCGCAGTTCGGCCGTGCTCGCGACCATAGCATCTTCTTGATTTCGAAGGTTTCTTGCCGCTGATGTGCTCGGGGCGCGTTGAGAAACATGTTGTGCATGCTGTGGCCTTGACATGGCAGACAACAACCTTGTTCTGGATTTCGCCGCCTTGTTTCTGCGTGTCATGCGAGAATGTCCCTTGCAGCCGGGCCTGCTGAGACTGCTCTGGCCCCATTCCCTTACCTGTGATCGCTTCCCCATGCCGAAGCGAGGTCGTCAGCAGCTTCCTCCCGCCTCGCAGATGCGGCCGCTGTCCGGCGACCGTGTGCTGCGCGTGGAAAAGCACTGGCTGGATCTAATCCTGCGCGGCGAGAAGACGGCCGAAGTTCGGCGTGGCAAGGTCGCGCCGGGTGGCTGCTGGCTGGGCTACAAGGGCCGCGTCTACGCGTGGATGGAGCTTGGTTCGGCTCGCCAGATCTGCACGCTGGCTGATTTCGCGGCTGCGGAACCCTGGCACCGAGTCTTGTCTGCGCAACGGCTGCCTTATGGCGACCACACGCATCTGTGGCCTCTGCTCTGCGTTTCTGGTGAAGACGGGCCCGGTCACCTGGCTTCGTTTCGAGGACCTCCCCGCCACTGCTGCACCTCCCGGTGCCCACGCGGCCGCGGCGGAGCCGGCGTCCGTGCCCTCGAAACGTCCTCGGTGGCGCGCTGGCGTTCTGCGTGCAGGTCAGTGAGCCGTGCTTGTGACGGCGTTTCTTGCTCTCTGCTGCTCTGGAGCGGCGCTGCTGTTACTTCTGAGGCTCGGGAAGTTTGGCTGTCCGAGCCGCGCTGCCTCTTGTGATGCGCTGAACTTCGCGCTTTCTTTATTTCTGGAAAAAAGGTGCGACCCTGCACTGTCCGCTGCTGCATGCTTGCACGTCTCTCATGCATGGTTGAGTCTGAGGAGCCGAATCTAGCCCTGCATAGCTTCCTGTCTCCTGCAAGCCTTCCGGCTCCTTTTGTAGATTTTCGATTTTGGATTCTTGGACTGTCGAGCGTTGCCCACCTGCAAGCCATGGTCTCGCCGGTCAGCTTCGACGTCTTCTCTCGCTGCGCACGTGCTTTTCTGCTGCCGGCCGACCTCTTGCCCTACCTTCTGGCTGCGCGAGCCATCGACCGCGCCGACCCTTCGGTGTCCGCGCTCGCTGTCGAGGCTCGTGTTCGTGAGAGATTGCACGGCTGGCTGCTGCCGCTGGTGCAGCAAGGCATGGTCTGCCCCTTCGCTAACTCCGAGGTGCGACGTCCTCACGTGGCCTGGGTGCCGTTTGTGCGCGACCTGCCAGACGCCGCGCGCCGCCTCTGGAACTGCTTCGCAGGCGAGATCGACGACCTTTCCGAGTTCGCCTTCCATGTTGGTGTGCGGCGCACGGAGATCCTGGCATATCTCAATCGCGCTCATCCCGTTGCGGCCGCCCTCCGTGAGATCCTGCCCTATGCGCGCGACCTTCTTTGCTTGCTCCAGGTGAGCCCTTTCGACGACCGCCGGCCTCTCTCGGTGCCCGAGGTCGATCTTGCAGGACGCGTTCTGCGGTCGTCCACGTGCAGTCACGAGCGCATGGTCTTCTTCATGGTGCATCTCTGCTTCGAGGGCTATCACGTGGTGCTGAGCTTCGCGGAGGAGTCGCCTGCCTTGCATCCTGCCGACGAGGCTGGGACGGTTGCCCCAAGTGTCGACTGCATGCTTGCGCGCATCCCCTGGCGCCCTGAGGCCGCTGGCGGTGTTGCGCCATCCCGGTCCGCCTCCTTTGCCATGCATGCGCGCTTTCGGGGCCCTTTCGATGTTGACGACTTGTCTAACTAGGGCGTCCCCGACGTTCACATGACGCCTGTGGCGCGTCCTGGCATTTCCAGGCGGCCGCGAGGATCGCGTGGGTTGCAGTCAAAAAAAAGGACCGCCTCTTCGTGTCTACTTGAGCTGTGGCCGCTAGTCGCTCGTCGTGTTTTTGCGGGAGGCGGCGGCTTCGATTGCTTGCTGCATGTGGCCGGCGAGCTCTGGCATGGCGGAGTCGTAGTCGTAGTCGTAGTCGTAGTCGTAGTCGTAGTCGTAGCAGTAGTCGTCGGAGTAGTCTAGTAGTAGTCTAGTAGTAGTCTCGTAGTAGTCTCGTAGTAGTCTCGTAGTAGTCTCGTAGTCGTCTAGTAGTCGTCTAGTAGTCGTCTCGTAGTCGTCTCGTAGTCGTCTCGTAGTCGTCTCGTAGTCGTCTCGTAGTCGCCTCGTAGTCGTCTCGTAGTCGTCTCGTAGTCGTCTCGTAGTCGTCTCGTAGTAGTCTCGTGGTAGTCTCGTGGTAGTCTCGTAGTAGTCTCGTAGTCGTCTCGTAGTCGTCTCGTAGTCGTCTCGTAGTCGTCTCGTAGTCGTCTCGTAGCCGCCTCGTAGCCGCCTCGTAGTCGCCTCGTAGTCGCCTCGTAGCCGTCTCGTAGTCGTCTCGTAGTCGTCTCGTAGAAGTCTCGTAGTAGTCTCGTAGTAGTCTCGTAGTAGTCTCGTAGTAGTCTCGTAGTAGTCTCGTAGTAGTCTCGTAGTAGTCTCGTGGTAGTCTCGTAGTAGTCTCGTAGTAGTCTCGTAGTAGTCTCGTAGTATAGTCTCGTAGTAGTCTCGTAGTAGTCTCGTAGTCGTCTCGTAGTAGTCTCGTAGTAGTCTCGTAGTAGTCTCGTCGTAGTACTCGTCGTAGTAGTAGTAGTAGTAGTAGTAGTAGTAGTAGTAGTAGTAGTAGTAGTAGTAGTAGTAGTAGTAGTAGTAGTAGTAGTAGTAGTAGTAGTATATAGTAGTAGTAGTAGTAGTAGTAGTAGTAGTAGTAGTAGTAGTAGTAGTAGTAGTAGTAGTAGTAGTAGTAGTAGTAGTAGTATTAGTAGTAGTAGTAGTAGTAGTAGTAGTAGTAGTAGTAGTAGTAGTAGTAGTAGTAGTAGTAGTAGTAGTAGTAGTAGTAGTAGTAGTAGTATAGTAGTAGTAGTAGTAGTAGTAGTAGTAGTAGTAGTAGTAGTAGTAGTAGTAGTAGTAGTAAGTAGTAGTAGTAGTAGTAGTAGTAGTAGTAGTAGTAGTAGTAGTAGTAGTAGTAGTAGTAGTAGTAGTAGTAGTAGTAGTAGTAGTAGTAGTAGTAGTAGTAGTAGTAGTAGTAGTAGTAGTAGTAGTAGTAGCCGCACTAGAGCAACCAGCCTCAGGCCGAACACTAGAGCCAGCAACAGGCCCTGCCTTCGCAGAAGCTTAAGGATTCTGCCTTTGCCTGAGCCATTTTGCCATTGGAGCTACGAGTCGACTCTGCTGTGAACCGCCGGGTCCCAATTCCCGGGCCTCACGCACACCGACAACAACGAGTTTGCAGAGGTAAGCGGTAGGGTTTCCACTGCTCCGCGAGGTGGAAGGAGTACCCTCTTTAGTGACTTCATCATCTATGTTTCTGGAGGGGAAAAACAAGCGGATGGCGAGCCGAACGCGCCTCAGTACATTTCTCCTGCCTACACTTTTCCATTTACAAAAGGTTCTGCAGCATACAGACATCCTTGGAGTAGCGCAACATTGGTCGACTTCAGAGCCTGGTTGCTATGCAAGAAGTATCAGTGCTGAGGCCTGTTTTTGTGCTTCGAGCAGCTTCCCAGGGATGATGCACTCAGAGATCACTGCAATCCTTTTCTGTGCAGTTTATGCGAAGTGGCAGCTTCTTCTCCGAGACACTCATGCTCAAAAGCCGCTTCGCAGACAAGTACGTGACTGGCCACGACACGCCCCCTCCCCCCCCCCCTCCCCCCCCCAGTTCGAGCTACAGCCCAGTCACGTATTGCTTTGGATACTGTTGAAAGGGATTGCAGCGCAGCTGACATGCTGCTTGCTCCGGGGAAAACGTCAAACGTTGGTGAGGATGAGAAGTCTCCGATCAGGTTGTACGGACTTGCAACACAGCTGCCAAACACAAAGCTATCCAACGGCCTTCAGCACGACGTAATCCTCCCAATGCTGGCCCCGCTGAGCACCCTGATGTCTTTCGATGCACATGGGGTGCCCTTGTGGCCCCAGACGGGGCGCCGGGCCGGTCTTGTCTACAGGACAAGGTGCAGGTTGGGACACTGCAACCACAGTTCTGAAGTACGACCAGCTACATGCGCAGGGCTGCTTGAGGGTGATGCTGGCCCCAACATGTCACCAACGCCTTGTCTTGCAGCGGGGTGCGAGAGCCGGGACTCGCTCTTGAGGCGAGGAGCAGGTTCGGTTCGCCCTCTAGCAGTTTCTGCACTATGGTACGGCTCCACGACACGGCTGGGCACAGACTTTCTGATGAGCGATATGCCGCTGCCGCAACACAGTTGTGAGCGTCCAATGACACAGTCCTTCACGGCCTTTACTGGCTGAACGTCTTACGGCCCTCAGTTACCCAGTGTGGGACGCCGCTAGACGGGAACTCAGGGTGTCGGCCCATCCGGCCCACCGGCACCAGTGCGTGAGTATCGGACGCGATGACTCACATTTAGGGTGACGGAGACAGTCAAAAAGCGAGTGAGTCTGAGCTGGGCCTTAGGCAGTTTCAGTTATCATTTGAAGCCGATTTGCGAGCCTGATGTTTCTACAGCTTTGTACAGCCAGCTCAAGCAGGCCTCATTTTAAACTCTATTCCTTGTAGGCATTTCCTTTCCCTTCTCTGAGGCATCGGCAAGTCTGATTCCAAGGATGCGCTTGCCTTGTGTTCTTTTCTTGTTATCGTATGTTCGTGGCAGAGGTAGCAGCCTGGGCCTAGGAGCTTTAGGTTCGTCCATTGCTCTTCAAAGGGATGAGGTAGGTAGCTGCGATTATCGCAGTGCAGTCCCCCCGCGCCCGCTCCAACGCCTAAGTACGTGTTGGGTCTTGTTGCTTGTGTGTTGGTAGTTTTCTTCGGTGGTCTTGTTTGGCTTGTTTAGTCCTTGGCTAGGCGGGTCCAAAGGACGGAGCTGGCAACGGCACGTTTCAATGGGCTTTTAGCTAATGGTCAAGGCACGTCCGAAGGGCGGAGCTGGCCGGGGCAAGCCAAGGGCATGGCGCCTCCCGAAGTTTCAGAATCGCCCGCTATGAGCAGAGCCCGCTCGGTCAGCGTTCAATAATAGTAGTAGTAGTAGTAGTAGTAGTAGTAGTAGTAGTAGTAGTAGTAGTAGTAGTAGTAGTAGTAGTAGTAGTAGTAGTAGTAGTAGTAGTAGTAGTAGTAGTAGTAGTAGTAGTAGCAGTAGTAGTAGGAGTAATCGTCGTAGTCGTAGTCGTCGTAGTCGTAGTCGTCGTAGTCGTAGTCGTAGTCGTAGTCGTAGTCGTAGGAGTTGTAGGGGTAGTGGCGTGGTCGTGGTCGTGGTCGTGGTCGTGGTCGTGGTGGTGGTCGTGTTCGTTGTCGTAGTATTCGTAGGTAGAGCAGCACTAGCGTCAAAAGTTGTAGTAGTAGAAGCTGGCAGCGTGAAAAATGATTGATTTCTCACTGGTCCCCAGCTCGAATGCAAGGACAGAAGCCTTTGCAGATTTGCAGCAAGCAATTTTTCTGGCGTGCTTTTGCCGCACAGTGCGCATCAGATGCTTGAGAGCATCCACGTTGAATAGCAGTAGGGGTTTGTCCACAGTACAATCAAGTAGTGCACCAACTGGATGTTTTTTTTGAAGAGATGCCATGCCTCATCGTTCACGATCAGGAGCTTCAGAGCTTTCCAATCACCTCTACCGGTGACATAGAAAAGGTTTGAGCGACCTCGGCGTCGGTTGGGTTCAAGGACGAAAAAATATCAAAGTTTTTCCATCTTGCAGTCAAACCACATGCGCGGAGCGTCGAATCGTTGGTGAGATGTCATCCTGCAGCCGTAACAATGATACAAAACAGCAGAAGATCTTTGTACGGAAACGGTAGTTTACACATGACTCTTTTTTCTTCCCTTTCAACTGCTTGTGGAAGGACTGTTTCATTCTTCTTCTCGTGTACTGAGAAGACATAGGACGTCATTCGACGCATCGTTGCCGAACATCTTCAACAGATGTGACTAGGGCAAAAGTCTGAGACAATCTATCATCTGCGAGTTTCGGAGTTTCTACTGCAGGGCCATCTTCATTCATCATTTGTTTCATGACAACCATGTAGCGAGCAAAATTGAAGGCCCCCACATAAGCAAGGACACCACACAGCAACAGGTGCCCACAGAATGCCTGGCCGGAACTCTCTGCCCTTACATGCCTTGTCGGAAGATTGACACAGCTCCTTGCACGCAAGACCTTTTTGCAGAGGAACCGAACCATGGAACCTCAGCCCTGCGTGTTACAAATGCACCCTGACGATTTACATGGCTATTATTTCGGGCACGGAGAGACTTGCTGGCTGTTGCCGTCGCAACGACGCAAGACGACCACGTGTTGACATGGGTGTGATCACGTGAAATTTTCCGAGGCAACGCGTCGACTGAAGGCGGATGCTAAAGAAAGGAAACTGAGCCTTCGATTGAAAAAACTTTCGCAAAACAAATTGAATCGCATCCTGGAAGACTGATGCGATGGTAAATATTTTGATTTTTTTTTAAAAGTGTTGTCGGTTTATGATACATTCTATTACTTAGCTAGCGAGCAGACACGTCACAAATGAGCATTGCAGCTAAAATTTTGATGTAGTGCAACCGCGGCTTCACGAAATCAATGGAGAGGGCCTGGACAAAAACTTGGTTGGTCATGCGCGAGCAATTCCAGCATCTATGTGGACTATGGCTTTTGATGAAGTGCAGCGACATATTCACTCAACGGGAATGACGTATTGCGGGCATCTATGGCGCGATTGCAAGTTGCTGAGGCTTTTAAGAGTCACCCATGTGCGCTCACAATGTCGGCTTGCACCTTGCATGAAATGGTCATTGATAAGAAGATATCGGCACAAATAGCATTATATCTTATCATCGAGTATTCTTATGTCTCCGGTTTTTCACACGTGAACTACATTCCCCCTCGAATATGGTTTTGTCTTCTGATTTAAAGTGCATTGTTCATTCATCCGTGAAGATATGCACAGGAATGTAGATGTAGTCCCGGCCACGCCACGGTATCCCCCTTCCCTGGATCCCTACCCCCACCTTCCACCCCTTTGGTGTGGGTGTGGTTGGAGTTAGGGTTTGAGGGTCGTGGTGTGATTGGCGTCAGGATTTGGGGTTGAAGGTTAAAGAGACCGGCCACCCGTGCCACCCCTGCGCCCTGGTGGTGTGGGTGTGGTTGGGGGGTTAGGGTTTTGGGTTTAGGGCTTAGGGTTTGAGGTTTAAAGTTTAAAGTTTAGGGTTTACATAAGTTTGGGGCTTAAGGTTTAGCCTTCCCTGTGCTGTGAATGGGGTTGGCGTTTGGGGTTGAAGGTTTACGGTTTAGGTTCAGGGTGTGAGGTTTAAGTTTGGTTCAAGGTTTAGGCAGAGGCTTGGGGTTTGCGGGGGGGGGGGGGGGGGGGGGGGGGGGGGGGGGATACCAGGGGTAAGGGCCCGGGGAGCCCGAGAGCGTATTGTCTTCGAGGTGTGGGCTCTGAATCTAAAGTCCCGATCCATCGAGTTGAATTACAAACGAAGCTCGGATGAGGATTTCTCGGGGTGCGCCTTAGAATTTAAGATTCCAGGTAAATTTCATTGCGAATAGGGGACTGAGGAGGATTTGATACGGTGTGGTCTTTGATATACGCTTAACTAGATGTAATTCCCATACAAAGGATGTCTTGTGCTGTGGCCAGTTAATGTATATGTTAAAATTTCGGTTTACCCACGAACGAAGCCCAGACGATAATTTCTTAGTGTGTGGCCTTCTTATGTAAGCTCATTTTTCAACAAATTACGAAGCAAGCCCAGATGAGGGTTTTTCAAGCTGTGACCTCTGAATTAGGATCTAGTGACATCTTGTTTTGTCAGGCCCCAGAAGAGGAATGCAGAAGGTGTGCCATTTAAATTTCAACATCGAAACCAACCCACATGCGAACGAGGCCCAGAGGAGGATTTGACAAGGTAGTCTTGGAACGAGGCCAGAAGATTTTTTCAGAGGAAATTCACGTAAGGTGTGAGCTGCTATTAGCAATTTGGTTTAAGTATGAATTTGAAGCCCAACACATTAATGCTTATCAGACGTAAAGCTTCCAAATGACAATGTTTTAGGGTATGACCTTTTTAATGTGAAATTCAAACAGTATGGACTTGCAACCCGGTTGCTTTGTTGGGAAACATGAAGACTTTTGAGCGGGACAGGATATTTGCTCACAGTATTCTCCTGTCCCCCACACTTCCTGTAAATGACTTGTCGCATCACCCTATGCACTCGAATACTTCCTAGTCTTATGGTTCGAGACTTGCCATCCTTCCTTCTACATCGTCCGTATTTGATTTACAATATATATACCCTATATGCATACGTGATGTAAGTACTTATACTGTGTTCTCTCGGCATTTCCACAGGAAAGCCCTACAAACATAGGCATAACGCTATGGGATTTATGGTTTAGGGGTTGATGCCTCAAGCCCTAGAGGATCGTAAGGTTCTAATTCTGCCGGCAATGCTTGAATCTTAAACCCTAGACCTTTTACCCTGTAGGATCTACACTGTCTAGGCTAACCCCGTGACGGTTTTAGAAATACACCCTGAAAAGCCCTAAACCTGTAGCCCAGCCCTATAGGGCTAAATGGTTTAACAACCTAAGGTCTGGGCATGTGTACCATCAGCGCCTATGGGCTTAACACATTTGAACCTTTAGAGCCCTACAGGGTTTTCGGGTTCTGAAGCTAAAGGGTTTAGGGCCAACGTGTAAATGCCTAAGCCTTAAGCACTTCTGGTTGAAACTCTATGGCCTTAGGTTTGACTGCTTAAATCTGAAACCCTTAACTTCTAAACCTTACCCCCCTAAACCCCAAGATTTTAAGGTTAAGGGTGTAGGTTTACTTGCCGGCTAAGTCTTAAATGCCTAAACCTTAAACCCTAAACCTTTAAACCTGCACTATGGGGTTTAAAGGGTTGAGGTTAAGGATTTAAAGTTTAATTGCTTAACCATGAAACCCTATGTGAGATGAAAAGGTTTAGGGTTTAAGGTTTGAGCCTAAACCTTATAGGCTTTAAGGCTTAGGGATTAAAACCTTAAACCCTGTTTCGGCCTTCTCTTTCAAACCCTAATCCCTTAACCGATAAGGTTTCAAAGATAAGCCATGAACAAGCCCTTACAAAGCAACCAGCGAGCGCAGCGGAGCGGAGCAGAGAGGAGCGGGAGGGAGGGGCAATCCTTTTTGCTGTCTTGGTTGAAAGTTGAAGGTTACCTCTTATTGAAACCCTTATTGAAGGTTACCTCTTATTGAAACCCTTATTGAATTATTGAATTTCAATAAGGGTGGAACCAAGAACTAAAACTAAGTTACCTCTTATTGAAGCCCGTATTGAAATATTGAGTTTCAATAAGGGTGGAACTAAGACTTAAGAACTAAGAAACTAAGAGCTAAGAGCTAAGAGTTATGAGCTAAGAGCTAAGAGCTAAGAGCTAAGAGCTAAGAGCTAAGAGCTAAGAGCTAAGAGCTCAGAGCTCAGAGCTAAGAGCTCAGAGCTCAGAGCTCAGAGCTCAGAGCTCAGAGCTGAGAGCTCAGAGCTAGGAGGAGCTAGGAGGAGCTAGGAGGAGCTAGGAGGAGCTAGGAGGAGCCTCAGAGGAGCTAAGAGGAGCTAAGAGGAGCTAAGAGGAGCTAAGAGGAGCTAAGAGGAGCTAAGAGGAGCTAAGAAGAGCTAAGAAGAGCTAAGAAGAGCTAAGAAGAGCTAAGAAGAGCTAAGAAGAGCTAAGAAGAGCTAAGAAGAGCTAAGAAGAGCTAAGAAGAGCTAAGAAGAGCTAAGAAGAGCTAAGAAGAGCTAAGAAGAGCTAAGAAGAGCTAAGAGGAGCTAAGAAGAGCTAAGAAGAGCTAAGAAGAGCTAAGAAGAGCTAAGAAGAGCTAAGAAGAGCTAAGAAGAGCTAAGAAGAGCTAAGAAGAGCTAAGAAGAGCTAAGAAGAGCTAAGAAGAGCTAAGAAGAGCTAAGAAGAGCTAAGAAGAGCTAAGAAGAGCTAAGAGGAGCTAAGAAGAGCTAAGAAGAGCTAAGAAGAGCTACGAAGAGCTAAGAAGAGCTACGAGGAGCTAAGAGGAGCTACGAGGAGCTAAGAGGAGCTAAGAGGAGCTAAGAGGAGCTAAGAGGAGCTAAGAAGAGCTAAGAGGAGCTAAGAGGAGCTAAGAAGAGCTAAGAAGAGCTAAGAAGAGCTAAGAAGAGCTAAGAAGAGCTAAGAAGAGCTAAGAAGAGCTAAGAAGGCTAAGAAGAGCTAAGAAGAGCTAAGAAGAACTAAGAAGAACTAAGAAGAACTAAGAAGAACTAAGAAGAACTAAGAAGAACTAAGAAGAACTAAGAAGAACTAAGAAGAACTAAGAAGAACTAAGAAGAACTAAGAAGAACTAAGAAGAACTAAGAAGAACTAAGAACTAAGAATTGAGAACTGAGACCTGAGACCTGAGAACCTGACAACCCGAGAACCCGAGAACCTGAGAACCTGAGAGCCTGAGAACCTGAGAACCTGAGAACCTGACAGCCTGAGAACCTGAGAGCCTGAGAATCTGAGAACTTGAGAACTTGAAAACCTAAGAACTAAGAACCCAGAACTGAGAACCTGAGAACCTGAGAACCTGAGAGCCTGAGAACCTGAGAGCCTGAGAACCTGAGAACCTGAGTACCTGAGAACCTGAGAATCTGAGAGCCTGAGAATCTGAGAACCTGAGAATCTGAGAACTGAGAACTGAGAACTAAGATTGTCAGAGACTCTTGGTCTGGATTCTTAGTTCTTGGGTGTTACCTCTTATTGAAACCCTTATTGAAATATTGAGTTTCAATAAGGGTGGTACTAAGAACTAAGAACTAAAACCAGGAGCCCCTGTCAATCTTAGTTCTTAGTTCTTAGTTCCGCCCTTATTGGAAGTCAATATTTCAATAAAGGATTTTATTGAATTCCAATAAGGGTGGCACTAAGAACTGAGAACTAAGACCAGGAGTCCCTGACAGTCTTAGTTCTTAGTTCTTAGTTGCGCCCTTATTGAGATTCAATATTTCAATAAGGGCTTCAATAATGACAACCCTCATTGATATTCAATATTTCAATAAGGGTTTCAATGATGACAACCCTTGCTGAAATTCAATATTTCAAGACTTCTCAAGACTTCTTAAGACTTCTTAAGACTTCTTAAGACTTCTTAAGACTTCTTAAGACTTCTTCAGACTTCTTAAGACTTCTTAAGACTTCTTAAGACTTCTGAAGACTTCTTAAGACTTCTTAAGACTTGCCAAGAAGTCTTGAAAATTAACACAGACGTAACATGAGGCATAAAACTATGGATCTTGGGGGGGGGGTATGTATGTATGTATGTATGTATGTATGTATGTATGTATGTATGTATGTATGTATGTATGTATGTATGTATGTATGTAAGTGATGTGATGTGTGATTTTTCTTGTGCCCAACAATTTCCTGGTACGGCGCATGGAAATTCAGACAAATTTGTCGGGTTCTGCAGAAGACAATGCACATAGCAAACATGTTTGCATGTGTCAGGCTTACCCGATGCATGGATATTTTACAACATCAAGGTTCAGGCGAGAACGGCCTTCTGGACGCACAACACCCAAACTTTAACGCCAAGGCTTGCCAAGAATTTTTTTGCGTCATTTTCGACGTCCCTAAGAGTGTAGTTTGTGCTTTATGCAAGGCAAAGCATCCCAAGCTCCCAATTTGCAAGAAAGTCAGAATCTTCTAGGCAAAGTTCAATCTCTAGAGTTTGTTGATGGCAGCTTCTTCAGAAATCGTGTTGTGAGTACGTTCTTCCAATGGCACATTCGAGGGTGAATGTGCTCTTTAAATAAGAACTTTCACCGTCGCCTTGAAAAAAGTCTTGACTAAGGGCTAGGGGCGTGTATCCAAAGGGGTTAATGCCTGTACAAGCATGTTTTGCTAGGGTGACATTTTTTCCAAAAGACATTCTCGAAGCAAGATGCTCTGAGCCAACGTTGTTGCTTGGCATCGGCACGCTCCTTCCATTGTGCCTGTTCTCCATACTGGCACCATGAAGGAGACCCTTTACTTCGCTTAAAAAGTCTATGCTTTGAGACTTTGAGAAGCCCACGGCGTCTGCCTCTCTTGACGATTTTTTGGTGGTGAGCAACTGCAAAAACCATGTATGCACGCGCCCACTGTGTACCACCCTCAATTCATCTTGCAGATCATCCAGAAGATTGTTATGCACAGGCACTGGTTACTTTTCATTGCCCCTATGGACTTGAGATGAAGTGGCTGAGAATTTTGAAAACTGAAATCCGTTTTTCCTGCACATTTCGAACAAGCTTTTTTCCATGCTGGTGATCCAATTTTCCCTTGCAACAGGTTCGAGTCTGGAGAGGAGCATTTTCGATCCGTCCATCCGCTCGCGCGCTGCGGATCGATGCAGGACTTCAGATCGCAAGGGGAACGGTGCGTTGACACAGTGAGTTGCGGCGTTGCACATGTCATCCATGTGAAGTAGTATTGGAGATACATCTGATGGGAAGCTCCGACCCAAAGGAGTAGGGTAGCCATAGCATTCTTTCTGTTACGGCCAACCGCCAACCACAAGTAAAAACTTGCTTCTCCATTAGGATTAGCTGGGTTAACTTGCGTTGCCAAGCCAGTGTTTGCAGGAGGGTGATGCAGATTTTTTCAATGTCTTCTATGGCAAGGGAAGAGTGGCTTGGATGAGCAAGCTTTCCAACACTTTTCAAAGTGGCACGAATCTGGGCCTAAAGGGATTTAGGACTTGATGAGGATCAGGTAGGGATCCGAAGGCTCAGATGAGCAATCTTCCAACTCAGGTTGAGTGGCAGATGACAGAGGTAAAATGACATTCGGAAGAAGCAAGCTTGTCTTGGATGGTGTGTCTTTTGGAGCTTTAGCCCGCAAAGTTCGCATGTGTTTTGGTTGATTTAGTCTGGGAATCATGTTCCCAGAGCAAGACAAACATGGGAACTAGCTGAGTTTCTAAGACTTGAAACATTCTAAGAACATGTTTCTGAGACAGTTCCGTGCGATCTGGTCCTCGCCCCCCATGATGCGAGCCGAAAGAACATTTGCAAATCACAAACGCGCTCCTCGGAGAAAGTGCTGAGGTTGAATGCCCTGATGCAGGCCAGTCCTTTGGTTGACGATCCTCCATGCTCATGATCATTGTTTTGTCATTCCCGTTGTGATGTGAGGGCGTGACTCAGCATGGCAATTCAAACCACTAGTAAAGTTCTGTGCGTCCTGCCCTTGGAAGATTCAAGCTCGCAGCAGACCTCTTCGTCCCGGTGTGCAATCCACAACCCTCCGAGACCAAAGTCCAGATCCCAACCCAGTAGGAAATTCAAACATGAAATTTTGGACTTTTAAGTACGAAGTGGATGATTCACAGTGTGTTGTGTCACCTTGCCTGTGTCGCCGATTTTTTCGAAAGTATATCGAAAGTATGAAAGTGGGCTGATGTGTACAGGATGCATTTGCGAGCCGTCACGTTTTCTCTTGAATTCTTTACTCGTGCTCAGTTTGATTCTAATGACCCACGTTTGTTGGAGATGGTCGTATTGGATCGCGGTCCAAACTGCATAGAAAACTTTTGTTCATTGGGACTTCTGCTGCCAGCGTACTACATTGTTCTTGCTGATCGGGATATTGCATTCAGTTTTTGTGCTCTTCGGGGCGTTCCAGTACATAGAGCAGTTGTGTTTCTTATGGGTTGGCCTACTATTAGTCTACTACGTGGAATTGTTTTCCCGGCTGGGTCTATTTCATAGAACTACTTCGTTTATCGGGCATCCAGTGCATAAAGCATCATAATCTCACACTACTTAATATCAATATTTTGGGGCTGGGTTTTGACAGATTTTCAGAACCCTGAGGATGTTGAAGTAGATTCCTCAAAATTGTCCCTGGAACATTCAGGTCGACTAATTAGAGCAGCGAAAGCAGGAGGCCGTGAACAGTAACGATTTGTCCAGGTCTGCCTCACGAAGAGTACCACATGAAGGCTCGGGCAGTTGTTGAAGTCGTTGCTGATGCCAGCGGGGCTCCGTGTTTTGGAGGCCAACGGCAGAGGAAACGGTAACTATCCTGAAGACCCAAAGAGTGCTGGAAGGGAAGTTGTTGCCAAAATCGTTGGAGTTAGTCATCGTTGGAAGTGGTTTATGCTCGCAGAAAAAGAAAGCGAAGAAGCAGCCGATGGAGCCGAAGGCCATGCTGATGCGTGAGAGTTCTGTCGTGTTTTCTGGGTGTTGCGCAGAAGGGACATTTGTCTGAAAAGTAGCGTCAGATGCAGCTCCTAGTATGGCCTGGAGGAATCCGTGCAACAGGCTTTTCATCTAAGAAGTTCAACTCTGTCGGTTCATGTAGATCCCTACTCGCAGAGCCTATTCTGGGTTAATGGGAACTTCAGGATAAAGTCCACCAGGCCCATCTTTTGTTCTGGAAAGTTTCGGCATCTCGTTTCTCTTGTATGCTGGTTGGGTTGAGTTTCTGGCGTCACATGGCTTGTACGTAGTAACAAGACCTTGTAGAAGTGCAGTTTGATGCAATGCTTGAACTTTCAAGAGTGCCGAGCCTTAATGTTCTCGTTCTGGACGATGGGATGTCTGGCTAGAAAGTTGAAGGCTTGTAGTTGCCGCGCAAGAACGCGTGTTCGAGTTGCACGGTGCCAGAACTGGGCTTGCGTGGCTTGCCGTGCCCGTGGGAAAATGTTACTTGTGTCAGAACCCTTGGAGTGCATGCAAAAGTTGAGAGCGCCCTTTGCACAGGATGTCTAGCAGTGTGAGGGGGCCAACGCATGTAGAAATCCGAAACCAACCCAGTTGATGCACGGCCTTGCAGCCAAATAGAAGGAATCATGAAGGCGCAATTGACCAAGAGCTATTTTTCCTACAGTAATCGTTAGCAAAGCTATGCACTACGTTTTTGCAGAAGTACATGCTGAAATCATTTCCAAGGCAAATAAGAAAGACCTCTTGCAACCTTGAACACAAGTTCCCAGCTCTTATTATGAAGGTTTTTTGTGTGCGAAGGGTTCGCCAGGGAAAAATCGGTGCCCGGACTTACAGCAACTGACGATCTGAAGTTGCCGCTCGTGACTCAGACCCCGTAGTGAAGGATCGAAAGTCGAGAAAGCAGGCCAGGAGCTGATGATGACTGACATTGTTGCTGGGCAGTTTGTGTTGCATCATGATCCCTTGTTGGACTAAGCAAATGCATCGGTACGGGTACGGTTTGGTCATATGTGTGTTTCCAGCACTTGTGTAGGGACATGGACTCGCAAGGTGTCGGCATGTCGAGGCTCCGTGATATCGATGATGGTCGTGTGTGAAAGAATCGCCCGCGCACTCACACTGGGGCAAAGAAGTCCAAGAAATATGCCAGGTGAGTGGCGGAGATGGTGGTGCCCCATTAGCGTTTCTTGTCGTGAAATTATGGATTCCTTGAACCAGCCAGAAGCAGTGATGCAGTCTTAAGGCGTTGCAACATGGTGTTGCAGCCTGGAGGCCACCATGGATCAGCCCTTGAATCTTGCTTATGATTCCCTTTGCGACACCAAGCAATCATCACAGTGGTGATCTCTACCGAGATATGGATTGGTGGCACACAGTTGCTATTATGCTATCATGGTTAACGTATGTTGAAGTCTTCGATCCAAAGCTCAAAACAGAATCGAGCAACCAGTCCCGGCACAAACTCAAGTATGTCAGAAACCCCTAGTTTCGGCTACCACTTTCTTCGGGGAATGGTGATGACTAGTTGATGTATAGATGGAGTGAGTTGCCAAGTGGATCGGAGAAGTGGACAGCTGATGTTTGTTTCAATGGGGTTGCCAGCATGACTCGACATTGAAGCTGTCCATCCAAGGCAGTCTGCCAAGTTGAGCGAGGCGCAAGGGGCACGTAGCTGCCGAATGAAGACCGTCCAGGGAGATTGTGTAGCTAAGCATTTGTTCAAGGTGCACAATGTCCAAGGATGAACAGGTGGTGCCAGGTTTTCTCGCCCAATCCTGGTCACTCTTAGAGGTTTCAAAATTGAACAAAACAGAGTAGCCGTCTGTAGGGAACTGGTGCATTTTCGTGGACGGTCTCTGCAGTTTCAGGAAACAGGGATCCTTACGGGTTTAGAGTGCAACTTGGCCGCAGGACAGCACGGACATCACTCGTGCTGAGGACCTGCGCGGATGAGCTTGCAGATGCCCGAGACTTTTGAGGCAAAGAGTCGGATGAGAGTTCTCAGGAGCGTGGCCAAACAGAAGAGCTGCGCATCAAGAAGGTGCGCAAGAAGAAGGCCAGATCAGAGCTTTGTGCTAGAAAGGCTTTAGTTCAGGAGGGGCTTGGCAGGTATAGACATGTTGGATTCGCTGTCAAGCGTTATTGTGAAAGATCAATGCAGTCCAGCCGCAGATTGGCCGACATGGAAGTTTTCAGCTGGTTCCCTGAAGTTGCCCATGCCCATGTCGGCCTCGGGCATGCCACTGACCTGGGGTGCTTGAACTCTCCCCACACGGACTTGCCACAATCTTGAATCTTGGCTGAGTGAAGGATGGAAAGACGAAGAAGCAGGCTTGGATCGTGCCTGATTTCAGCAGACCTGCATTGTCCCTCTGGCTTCAAGCTGCAATTGAGGCTTGTGGTAGATTCATAGGCGCTACGAACCATAATCACCCTGCAGAAGCCCTACAACGCTTGCAAGCCGGTGCCAGCAATGGAGTCCATAACATGTGTTCAGGTGCATGATGGAGATTCTCATGATGAACTTTCAATGTTGCTTGTCTGATTGTTATTGCATCTTGGTCCACCCGGCTATTCCGGCACACTGCTCGATGACGGCGGCTGATGTTGCCTATACTGGTACAGAGATTGGTTTGGACTAATGTTCATCTGTGGATGGGTGCGAATGTTGGGATTTGATATATATGTTGGGATGATGGTGCAACAAAGCTAAGCACGCTAAGCAAATTCTCAGGTAGCGTCACTTGGACAAGCCTGCTTTCGAGCCGGCTTCTGTACTGCAGGGCGTCAGCATGATTGACATGGTATCTATGTGTCTGTGCGTCCAAGGCCAGTGGCCAGGCAGAGCCAGGCAGTGACAATGCTTGCTTCATGCTTGTGATGCCGAAGTGGAAGTGGTCAGGGATGATTCGGCAGTGCTGCAGACCAGGATGCTGCAAGCTTCTTGCAGCTGCCGGCTGTACTGGTACCCCAACAACCTCAACAAAACCCACAACTGCAATAGAATGGACTCCGAATGCAGGCGAGCGATGCAGACGTACATGGCACGACATCGGTGCTGCTTGTCTAGACATCTGATTTTCTTCAGACTTCCAGCGTGGTGAATGTGTTTCTCTTGAAGCGGTTTGTGGTGTTCCTGGAGAATATCACCTTCCATGGTCTAAAAAACATTCAACCCAGTCCACCTGGAGCCATCACTGGCCCCCAAGTCCTGCAGCATCCTTTAACCGTACGTGAAGTTTGCCACCGAGCCCTTTCACCCCAAATCGACAAGTTGGTCTTTTTGACGTTGGTATGCTCAACTGTTCTGCTTCATATGATTTCGGCAGAGCTGTGCAAGCCCGCTTTGTTCTCTAAACAGACGAATGAAGGGACTGCTGGTTTCAGGACTGCTGCTTTCAACGCTCTACTGGTAGCTCGAAAGGTTCGTCCTGAGTTGTGGGGCATGTGTTCCGGCATGGTGAGCAGATCTCCAATTGGGTTTTTGTAGGAAGTTTTAGGGGGAACGACCTTGGTCGAAATGTGGTACACAGATGGAGATCCGAGGCAGGCCGGCCAGAACTGCCTTCTGGGACGAGAGGCTTGGGAGTTGCAGGACCCTGCACCACAGACCCTGAACACAAGTCAACGCCTTTCAGGCTTTCTTTGGCGGTCAGAGGGCGAAGGCCCGGCCAGTAGCACGTGGCAGCCAGACCACGCCCACGCGACAGCGTCCAGAATGCGCTTGGCCTAGGTAGGTAAGGTTCTGGATGCTTAATTAATCCTTTCAATCTACTTCGGACCCTAAGACGAGAGTAAGAGAACCTTGCACCATAGGAACCTGAACACGAGTCCTGTGCCCCATCAGGTGCGAGGTGCGAGTGGCAAGCAAAAAAAGAAGGCCGGCCACAAACAAACGACGCCCAATGACGATGTAGGCATTCGGCTTTACGCTGTCTTGGCAACATAGTTAGGATGCTTGTATCTGCCTTCTGAACGCAAGCCTTGCCCCCATCAAGGTGGCAGGTGGCGACCGAGAGCAGGAGCGGGCCAGCGACACATGCCAGCAAGACTCCCCATGCAACCGAGTCCGAGCGCATTTTAGGTGAACAGATTGATGTAGACTTTTTTATCGCGAGAGTCATCAGGCCTTGATATCCATGAACAATGAACAGGTTGTTGGCGATTCCGTGATGGAATCGGCCAAGTGGGAGACGACTGACGAGGAACGGGGGCCTAGCTGGCCCGGGTGTTGGATTGCAGGCTGTACGTTGTCCTTGCAAATCCACGAGGGTCGTTTCAACACAATTGGGACGCTGGGGAACTGCTGGTATCTGCCTCCTAAGACACGAGAGGCTCGGGAGCAAAAAGGACCTTGCACCACGGAGTCCCTTAACACAAGCCTGGCCCCCACCAAGGTGGCAGGTGGCGACCGAGAGGAGCAGGCCAGCAACACATGCCAGCAAGACTCCCCATGCAACCGAGTCCGAGCATATTCAGGTGAACAGATTGATGTAGACTTTTTGAGCACGAGAGTCATCAGGCCTTGATATCCATGAACAGGTCGTTGGCGATTCCTTGATGGAATCGGCCAAGTGGGAGACGACTGACGAAGAACGGGGGCCTAGCTGGCCCGGGTGTTGGATTGCAGGCTGTACGTTGTCCTTGCAAATCCACGAGGGTCGTTTCAACACAATTGGGACGCTGGGGAACTGCTGGTATCTGCCTCCTAAGACACGAGAGGCTCGGGAGCAAAAAGGACCTTGCACCACGGAGTCCCTTAACACAAGCCTGGCCCCCACCAAGGTGGCAGGTGGCGACCGAGAGGAGCAGGCCAGCAACACATGCCAGCAAGACTCCCCATGCAACCGAGTCCGAGCATATTCAGGTGAACAGATTGATGTAGACTTTTTGAGCACGAGAGTCATCAGGCCTTGATATCCATGAACAGGTCGTTGGCGATTCCTTGATGGAATCGGCCAAGTGGGAGACGACTGACGAAGAACGGGGGCCTAGCTGGCCCGGGTGTTGGATTGCAGGCTGTACGTTGTCCTTGCAAATCCACGAGGGTCGTTTCAACACAATTGGGACGCTGGGGAACTGCTGGTATCTGCCTCCTAAGACACGAGAGGCTCGGGAGCAAAAAGGACCTTGCACCACGGAGTCCCTTAACACAAGCCTGGCCCCCACCAAGGTGGCAGGTGGCGACCGAGAGGAGCAGGCCAGCAACACATGCCAGCAAGACTCCCCATGCCACCGAGTCCGAGCGTATTCAGGTGAACAGATTGATGTAGACTTTTTGAGCACGAGAGTCATCAGGCCTTGATATCCGTGAACAGGTTGTTGGCGATTCCTTGATGGAATCGGCCAAGTGGGAGACGTCTGCGGCTGACGAAGAACGGGGCCCTAGCTTGCCCCAAGTTCGGGCTTGTTGGATACTGTGCTATGGTGGAATGACGATGTAGGCATTAGGCTGTACCACTGGTATTTGCCTCCTGAGACGAGACAAGTCTGGCCCCCGTCAGGTGGCAGGTGGCGACCGAGAGCAGGAGCGGGCCAGAAACACATGCAGACTCGCCACGAGCGCATGTTATATTAACTGATTGATGTAGACTTTTTGAGCACGAGTGTCATCAGGCCTTGATGTTCATGAATAGGTTGTTGGCCATTCCGTGATGGAATCGCCTGAGACGGCTGACGAAGCACGGGGGCCTAGCTGCTTGCCCCAAGTTTCGGGCTTGTTGGATTGCCTGAGAACATTGGACTACATTTTACCCACGAGGGCCGTTTCAAAGCAGTTGGGACACTTGTGTCTATCTATGTCTGTCTCCTAGAACTTGTATCTGTCTCCTACAACGAGAGGCTCGGGAGGAAGAGGACCTTGCGCCGCATAACCCTGAACACAAGTCTGGCCCCGCATCAGGTGACCGGTCGCGAGCGAGAGCAGGAGCGGGACCGAGCCAGAATGCGTGTAGGTGAACAACAGAGACGGATGTAGACTCTTTGCTCACGAGTGTTATCGGCCATGTTTTGATGATGTTTCAAGGCTTCGGTTCTCAGTGTTGTGGTTGGAGCTTTGGCTGCAGACTTGTAAGCGTTAACGTGAGCCTGGTGACTTCGTTGAGACGGGACATTGCAAAACTTTCAAAAACTGCCATTCCATGATGTTCCTCAATGCTCTCATCGGCGTGGCTGCCTTCTCACGTCGAACCCTGGTGAAGCCTTGAAAAGCAAGGCCAAATTCCAACACATACCCAACCAAAAAACATACTATACCACACCCTGCTGTTCGTCTTTGGTTTCTTGGTGAACTAGTCTCTTGGCATGCTTGTACAAGTGAAACTGGCACCTCGCTCTTGCACCGATGGACGGAGTCATACATGCGTGACGGCTTCCCGGCTAAGAAGCTGCCGGCGGTTTCGAGCATGGATGGTTCAGCTACTTCCCCACTTCAGGGTGCATGCGGTTCACTTGGCTTTCATGCCAGTCTATGCTTAGCAAACCGCTGAACCATACTTACAAAAAAGCAGAATCCTGAGCACAAGCTCCAACAAAATGGTACCGTAATTTCGACACATGTCTGTAGGGCTTCCGAAAGTTCCAATCTTTGCAGGGCTGCTGGTTTCAGAAGCTCTTGGGCGCTCTTGTCGGCCACTCAGACGCTGCCAGGAGCTTGAACAGCAGCGTAAACTAGGATTGGTTATAAGCCTTCTGGGGACTTCAGGGTAGAACAATTTAGTGCCGCCGCTTATGTTAACGTCATCCGAAGCCTCGTGAACCCTATCCCCTGGATCCTAACAACTCACAATCATTGTTTGGGCTGATGCACACAACCATAAGCTGTTATTCTCCAGGCTCCTGCTCGAATCATGCTGCAAGCTTCTTGCGTATTGATCTGGCCACATTGCAGCGGGTTAACGCTGTCAACAATCGATTGCCAACTGCAGCCAGGCGTCTTGCTCATGTACGGGCAGCCTGGTGCCGAGTTTTGCCTCTTGTCGGGCCGAGGGAAAGACAGAGAGAGAGAGAGAGAGAGAGAGAGAGAGTAGCCATTTTGGCTCAAGTCGCCTTGGGGGAACCCGCCCCCTCCATTGCGGCTTGAGCCTGCGCGCCGCCTGGCTCAAAACTGCGAACCGCTTCACTCCCTTACGAACCCTAAAATTCGGTTGAGTTCGGGGGCCCAGCGCAGTTGTCTCAGTGTTTCCGCTTGACTAGGGGGAGTGTGGACGTTGACCTTAAACGAGTGGAAGCGGGGAACAGTGAGGCGCCCATAGCACAGCAACCAACCACTTCCTTGACACGTACTGGTAATCTCTCCAGGACCCCATTTTCTGCACGCCCTGCCCTGCCCCATCGCTTTGCCCATTACGGCCCCCTCGACATAGCAAGCCTCAGCCATGGCAACGAAAGGGGGGGCGCCCCTCATGACGCCCGTGCCAGAGGAGGCCCAAAGGTTACTTGGAGGAGCCCTACACTACATGAGGGAGCTGATCCTTTGGGTGGCGAACACATATACCCCCGACACCACGCACTACATCGAGGAGCAGCTCCGACGAGCAGACACCCGCCAAACCACTCAGTGGTTCCAGGCTAGCATCAACGTGCTCATGCCACAGATGGGGGTGATCTACGTGCCGCCTTTCGTGGGGGAAATCGCTGCACCGACAATGCCATCAGGTGGGGGCGAGAACCGGCCTCACCAACCTGCTGGAGAAGGGGGCAAGTACGACGAGGTCAAGACCGAGATCAAAAAAGAGAAAGAGAGCGATGACGACAAAGACAAGGCCGACTGGGGGGGCGACACGGAGGAGGAAGAAGGAAGGGACCATGCCCGGCCATGTGAAATACCATCGGCCGTGGGGGATGGACAACAACACATGCCAGCCAAAGAAGAAGATGCCCGGGGGCCATGTGAAATACCATCGGCCAAAAAAGGAGAAGCGCCCACTCAACCTGGACGGGAAGAGAGAACACCACCTCGAGGAGGAGATCTACCAGGTCCACGGCCAGGGAGAGACGTGCCGGGACCAGCGCTTTGCCAAGACAAAGACGATGAAGGGGAGGAGTATGAAGACGTCTTGGTTGACCAGGAAGAGGACAGAACCCGCACCGGGGGTACACTACAAGCTCGCCGACCCGGACTTCGACCTGCGGTGCCCCAACCTACTTCAATGCCGCCCTGGCAACGACTCCGAACCACCACGTTGCACCACATCACTCCCTCGACTACTACGTGGGAGACGCTCCACCAACAACAAGCCAAGAAAAGAGATTTCCCAGCGGGAGCACGACCCACGAAGACTTCACGAGCTTGGGGGCAGAATAACAGAGGACCATGTGAGAGACCATCGGCCCCTACACAGCCCCGAGCCAAACAGGGGGCAAGGACGGCATCCGCAAGGACTACCTCGCAAGTTTGGGGGCAGGACAACAGAGGACCATGTGAAAGACCATCGGCCTCCACACAGCCCCAAGCCAAAGAAGGGGCAAGGACAATAGCCAGACTTACCGCTGCACTCAAGGGAGCTTCTCGGTCAAGGACACCTCGAGGGGGACCATGTGCAACACCATCGGCCCCGACAACAGCTCCAGCTCGCGACAAGCCACCGCTGCCAAGGAAAAGGAAAACCGGGGACATCTGCAGCAAAAACCGAGAAAAGCTGGGGGAGAAAGTGGCTCGCCTGGCAAACTACGACGACTCTGGCTACAACTGAGGGAGGTGGCTACGACGACAACCTCCGCAACTGATGGGCAAAAAAGGGAAACTTGTCTAGGGGGGCAAAGTCTACCCAATTTACAGCAGTGTAACCGCTTGAGATAGGAACATCTTTGTCGTAACCCCGCTGCTGAACTGCAAGGGGTAACAACAACCTTTCCCAACCCCACTGCCGCACTGCAGGGGGCATATGTTAGGCAACGTGGACAAACAATGTCACTTCTTTCATTTAACCATGGCCAAGGGTGTAATTCAGGGCGGTACCCTCGATCCAACACTTTGATAGGCACCCTGGGGGGAAAAACCAACAGAGTCCCCCAGGTGCATGTTTTTACCCTACGGCCTTTCATACTTTTCTTTGCCCCGTCAACATGATGGGAATCACGAGACCTTGGACATCACGCGCCCCTTGGGGCAGCCCTCTCTTCGGGGGGGGCTACGCGTGCAGGAGAGAGAGAGAGAGAGAGAGAGAGAGAGAGAGAGAGAGAGAGAGAGAGAGAGAGAGAGAGAGAGAGAGAGAGAGAAAGAAAGAACGAAAAAAGGAAAGAAAGAAAGAAAGAAAGAAAGAAAGAAAGAAAGAGAGATGCCTTGAACACGCATCCTTGAAATCTTGCCGGAAGAGCTTTCATTCCTTACTTACGTCATGAGACATCCCCAAAACAATCCACATTTCCTGTCATGAACTGTACTCAAATGCGTTGACATGATGCTTTGTGACAGATGTCCTAAGCCCCCAAACTATGGTTCCTGTTTGGTTACCTGTTGGAATCTATTGGACTGCAGTCCCATGAATTAAGATCGAAGTGCCATTCAAGAGACCAGCGTTTCGGGAACATTGATGTTGCTCAATGAGGAGCGCATGGCCGATTCACCGAGAAGCGCTGACTGGACATGCGGCCATCTAGCGGCAGCCGTTGTTCATTGTTTCATGTCACCATGCCAGGTCCGGTACCGAGTTTCGGGTTTCTTGGTGTCCAAAATGGGCCACAAGAAACAAGCAAGTGCTGGCCTGCGCGTGCTCTGGAGCTGCAGCTGCGGATATCACTGTTGAAGTTTGTAGTTTTAACTGTTAAATGTGTGGTCGAAACCTCCTCGCATTTGTCAAGCACGTACCATTACTACCGGTAGTTGCGGTTCCTCTCGAAGGGGGTCAGCAATCCAGGCCGAGCTGTCACACTGTGTTCATGAAACAGCAGGTAGGCTCGTGCGTCAGAAGTCGTGCGCCGGCAATATTCAAGTCGTGCTCAGAAGCCAGATGTTTTGCACGACATGTAGGTTGGCAGACTCGGCCGAAATTGCGGAGTCCCCATACTCGTTTCAGGCAAATGCTCCAGTGAATAGGGCAGGACCCGATGGACCTTGCAGCTTTGTGGTACATGATTCAGGCACTTCAAACTACCAATTGGCTCTTGTATACTATTGTTCGTGTTGGCCTAGCGGCTGCATCTCAGGGTGGAGCCCAAACTGCTGCGAAAACACCACAGCGCTTGAAAACTCGAGGATGCAAACGTGAGGCCTTTGAGGGTATGGTTCATCATGTTTACAGGTCTTCAACGTAAAACTCGGCAGGGAGTAGGCGGAGTAGCGGTTGTGCCGAGCTGTGACCGGAATGGCTTGTTTGTTGTGGCCGCAGCGAGTACATGTGCCTGTCGAATTGCCAACCCCATCGCGAACGTTTTCTTGTACAGCATGCTGATTCGAATGATTTCAGTCCTTCAGAGTACTGGATGCAAGCTCTACAACCAGAATTTCTGTCGCCCTTTTCTGTCGCCCTTATCTGTCGCCCTTGCTTCTTAGTTTTTGGTCCAGGTGGGTCTGAAATAGTGAGACACTTTGGCAGGCCACAGAGCGTGCAGTATTACCCAAGCACTCAAGCACTTGAGCAACAGTGCACACCTTCAGCAAGCAACAGGATGCATGGCGTTTAGAACCCAGGCAGTGTGTCCACCTACACCACACCCAGCACAGCCGCATTTTGTCTAGTTCTGGGCCCATGGACTGTTGACTTGAGCCGCTGATCAACCACCGCCTTCAGATGGTCGGGCTGTTTGGTGCACGAAAGGTTGCGTGATGTTGTGTTGCAGTGCGAGCGGCTTGCCAGGTTGTCTTCTCACTTCGCCATGGCCAGTGCTGAGCTGATGGCTTAGCAGAGCAAAGGCGTGTTAGAAGTGCAAGCAGCTTGTGTATCTGAGAATGCAAGGTACAAGCATTCCATTTTATGGCGCGGAGAGGAGACGGGACCTGTGCAACCGACATGCGTAAACAATGCGGCGTATGGCAGGACCCAACAAAGACCCGATTCAAGCCGGCCTATGACGGAACGAAGAGAGTCGAAAGGTGCCGGGTAATCATTCTTGGTGTTTCGCGGTTGGTTTCTTTGGCATCTGCGCAGCTGTACTTCATGCCACACGAAAAAAGGGAGCAGCACCGCCAAAGCTCAATGCCGCATGCCATTCCAAGACTTATAGGGAGGAGACACTCGACTATGGAGTTAGTATTTGGTAGTTCTGGTGTTGTAGAGGATGCTTCGAGGGGAATGAACTCTTGATTTGAATTGTTTTTCGGGGGGGGAGACAACCAGCTCTGACAACTGAATCAGAAGTAAATTAACTGTTTTCAAGGTGTAACGGTCTCCCAATTCGATTCTGTTTAGCTCTTGTTTCCATTGCCTTCCTGAGGCCAGTCATGAACAATGCCGGGTTGTAGAATGTTGAGGAATGTCGTGGTGGACGTAGGTACCGGCCTGGACAAGTGCCAGTGTGGGTCGAAGAAGGCAAGAAACCACAACGCTGGCACCTGAGAGGTTAGGCATGATTCGTTCATCCCATTCAACTGTTGCTCACCTGCTACTGACGGCCACGCGTGCAAACCAGTGAGGCAAAGCACGTGAGCCAGAGAAGCCTGAAGAGGATTTGCGCAAGGACCGTGCGTGCTTTTGTGGACCTGCAAGCTTTGACGTCGATCTGGCTAGGCCAAAAGGCGGCGGCAAGCAGCCGCTGTGGTTTTGGAGGCGGGTTTGCAAGAAACCCACATGTTTTCGGTTTGCAGTTGGGATGAGAGGCCTCAGATAGTGCCAGCAGCCGCTTGGCTCGTTTGCAGCGGTCTGAAACCGTTGGGAACTCAGCAACATCTTGGATTGCGGTGGGACTGTGGTTCAGAGAGGGGAGCATCTTATGTCAGGCAGGGGAGGCAGGGGAGGCCAGCGCAGCGAGGCCAGATGGGAATTCAAGGGGTGCGACGGGTACGCACTGGACCAAGCTTTCTCCGGAGGCTGCCACGAGAACGCCGAGTTCAAGAGGCAGTCATCCTGGAGGCTGGCTCACGCTCCCCTCTGTCCCGATTAGCGGATAGTCGACTAAGGACAAAGAGAAGGATGAGAGCAAGGATGCCTCCGTCTCAAGATCAAGAGAGGTGCTACTTGGGAGAGAGGGATGTGTATCATACAAGGAGAAGTCCGAGCTCTTTAAAGAGGAGGAGTTAGATATTGACCTCAAAGATGGAGTGGCAGAGGCATGAGCTCTGCATGTGTGTGTGTGTGTGTATGTGGCTTGTCGTGTCGAGTTCGGATTTAGAAAGAACAGAAAGAGTATGGATTGCCCTGAACACTGCCTTCCCGTGAAGTTGAACTACGACGAGATCGTCGGATCAGGGGACGAAGATGTTGAGATTCAATATATTCGCAGGGCCCCCAAGGCAGCCAAGGCTCCGTGGGCCGTGATGCAGAGAGAGGAGTTTTCTAACGGCGAGGTCGTGAGAAGGCTCGGGAACTAGCCCTTTCAAAAAGGAAGATTGAAGAGGACGTGCTGAAGGCACTTCTGCTCCTCGCGCACTTTGCAAGCTTTGACCGAATGTAGACATGCACAGTTGCTTGCCGCAGGCTGAGCTGGAGGAGGAACAGGAGGTAGGGCCTGCTATCAAGATTCACTGAAGCACATGAATGCACGCTGCAATGTGAAGGAAGTTGATGAGGAGGAGAGTGAATATGAGTCCGAATCTGATGATAATGATGCCAGGCGGTCAGCTCCATGTACATTTGAGAAGGTCATTCGGATTATCTGCGTTTCTCCTGCAGAATTTCAGGCGCGGTCCGCTCATGAAGCCTGTCTTCGTCTCGAAGTCCAACCGTGAAACTGTGAGAGAGAAGGCCGGGCGAGTCAGTTAAGTTTGCCACAGCCAATGGTGTGGTTTATTGCAGGGTAGTCGCTGCCTCAAAGGAGCAGATTGAGAAGGAAGAGGAGGAGGCTCGAAGAAAGAAAGAGGTCCGACAACTCGAACGCAAGGCCAAGTTGCCGGGGCTTACTCAAGGGCTTGCCATGGCACGTCAGCTACGCATGATTTCGCATGACGTGCCTCGAGGCTGAGTCAAAGGTTCTGCTCATTGACAGGATCAATGAAGAAGCTGAGGCCCACGTGCTGCCATAGTTTTTCTGAGTAAGTTCTCAATCTCTCGAGGCTGAGAGGTTGGCAGAGGACATGGACGACAGATCTGACATCGAGCTGTTGGATGACGACGATGAGAAGAATGAGGCTGAAGAGTCGGAGCCCAAGACACTGCATCGCACAGGCGAAGGTTGAAGCAAAGGAATCTTGCCGTTGGATTGTGAGAAGGGTTCATGGGGCTTCCAACATACGATATGAGCACCGGTCACAGTTGTTGTAGCTGACCATCGAAGCCAGATGGAAGCCAGAATCTGATAGGACTGACAGACGGGCATCCACGGGCCATTTGCGCTGCAAGGTACGAACTGTGGAAGATACGAGAATTGAAGCGCATCAAAAGGGACAGGGAGGCTTGCTGGAGTGCATGTGTCTGTGTGTGTGTGTGTGTGTGAAGCGAAGCAAAGTACTGCAAACATCGTGTGTGCAATCTGTGGACTCCCATTGCAGGAGAAGCTTCAGAGGCAAAAGGAGATCGAGTTCGTTCTGAGGTGCTGCACATATATCATGTACCGACAGAAGAAATGACTGGCTTCCGAACTTCACACTGCTGCTTAAGTGCAGGCGACGTGAGATGACTGATGAAGAACGTGCAAGAGACGATGCAAAGTGGGGTCCGCAGATGTCTTTGCGTCATCGTGCTGGATTGCATGATGCATGGCACTGGGTGTTGATATGTGCTGATGGCGTCTTCAGAACCCAGGCTAGACGCTGCCAATCCCAAGAGAGCAGATGTCAAACAGTTCAATTTCCTGCAGAAGCTTGGAAAAACTTGGATAAACTTGCTCGCCTGGCAAGCCTGCTGGCATGTGCACGACAAAGCATTGTCCAAGGAAGTATTACCACCGCGGTGGCTTCTTCCAGGTGCCTGCATCATTTGCATGCTGCCCAAATCTTGTGTTGCTACAGCTTCCTTAGCTTCCTGCCCATTTCGCGAGTCTGATGTCCTGTCCATGCCAGGACAAAGCTGTCTCAGGAGAGGAAGCGTCTTACCCTTACAGAAGCTGGCTTTAGGGCTTGGCAGCGGGCGCAACGCCACAAACTGGTCTAAGGCTGTACCTGCGCGACTACCATGAGCCCCTGGAGGAAGAAAAGTGCGCTAGAGCTTCTCCCATCGCTCTGCTTCGGCTACTACCCGGTGATGTCTCGCAGGTATGACAAAAACCTCTTGCCAAAGGCCATGCAGTTGAGGCGTGGTGAGTTTGGCAAGAAGGGCCAGGCGACTTGCTTTATGTCAGGTAACTGCGCTTCGGCTGTGGTCTTCTGTTTTCATGATGATGGTTCCGTGCACGCCTAGGTCAAGCACTCCCACCTCACTGATGTCGACACAACAGACATGTCAGCCGCATGGGCACAGAGCTCCAAGGTTGTACAGAGGTGCCCGTGGAAGAGTGTCAAGTTTGACGTGTTGATCAAGTCTTGAGCGATGCCTGTCCTGCAGGTACCAGGAGAAAATGGCAGCTGCAAAGGGGGTGGTGAACTTCGAGCGTCCATCGTTGAAAAAGTAGGCAGAGCATGATTCGCATGTGCAGATCCTTGGAAGCTGGTCTGTCTCTGGTGTCAGGCGATGCACCTCAGCTTGAAGATTCGAGACGGCAACGTTTCGAAAGATAGAGCTTTATCCCCTTAGGGGCACTGCAGCTGGTGAGAAACAATGCCGAACGCTGGCTTCTGCCGAGCTCATGCCTGCACAGCATGGTGCAACTCTTTTGGTGCCTCGCCGCGGCCCCTGCACACAATCAACAAACGCAGGATACCGCAGGCATTCACATATCAAGCCTTGTGGCATGATGTGAGTGGCCTTGCCAGGCCAGCAGAGAACTTTGTGTATGCAGCGCTTGCACCAGATCACAAATGAAAGTCTGGCTGCGCACATTCTTCATAAGAAGCAGTCGTGGAGTGTCGCAGGCGGGCTACTTGCAAATGGCTTTACCGAACCGATCATTAAGCGGCTCGCTGAAAGCTTGCTGAGCTCTTGAGCGGTTCTCACACAGTTTTGTGCTGAAACTGTCGGACAGAGGCCTCGGCCTCTCCATTGTCAGCCTCTTGCCAGGCCCTAAGTTCTAGCCGGAGCTTAAGATAATTTGCGGATGACTTGAGTAATGAGCATCATGGCTTCGCCACATGCAGTGAGATGAGGAAGCCAGGCTATGGAAGTGTTGTGGTCAAGCCACGAGCGGGGTCATGCAAAGTCACAGCTAGCGTGCCGTGGCTGAGGAGCTACTCTTCAAGATGCTGTGCTGCGGGCCCCAGCAGTTCTGCCACAGGTTTATGGTGCTGAGTGCTGTTGACAGTAGCTGGCCTGATGATGCGGTTTTGACAACAAGGCGCTGGCCGAGCAGAGCTGCAAGGATGTTTCTGTGATCGCTGGAAGTCCGAGAGTTTTGAACATCCTTGAGCCTTTGCTTTGTCATCTGCACTCGCATCGGGGTCACCGGGTCACCTGTTGGCAGGACACAGATGTGATGGAAGGATTGTGTAGTGAGGCCAGGCCTGTGAAGTTCCCGACGTCAGGGATTCTTTTCGCTATGTCGCCGAGGCTTCCTTCTTGCAGCATGGCATCGAAGTCCAGCAGGTGCTGGCCAGAACTGGTGCCAGTAGGAAAGACTACAGAGTTTGCCACCCAAATCCTCCGTGCGGGCTGCCAGGTTCTACATGCTGTGGACAGCAATTCTACGATGCAGCCAGTCCGTGCACCGAGAAGGTTCAGGCCATTGACTGTCTTTGATGAGCAACGAGTCCCGGTGCCCCAGGCCACGAGATCGACCAACGTGACTGGCTCAGATCCTTTGCCCTAAAGCCTGTTTTCAGATATCACCGAAAGCAGCTCCTGAGGCGACTCCCTCGGCTCCCGCGACTTCTTCCGGTGCTTCCAGAGCAGCGCTGCTCAAATCCAATGAGACTGTTGCACAGCGGGTGCTGCAGACCGAGCTGCAAAAGGACCGTGCAGTCAAGAATCAATGTGTCCCCGAGTTGTTAAAAATTGTAAACGCGGCCATAGCCATGGAATGCTTTGCAGGAGATGCCAGCTATGTTGCTGAATCAGTTGGTGGCAGCATCTCTCGCAAGGGAGCGCCTTGACAGCAAATGCCGAGAGGTGGCAAACTGTGCAAACACGACGAGCACATCTGAGCCAGTATGACAGCTCAGGACTGCGGGCACATCCTCCATCGTCTCGACAGTAGTCAACTTGGTGGCCGAATTCTCAGCACCCGCCGTCGGCTCATAGACAGACTCGCACGGCTCGTCTCCAGGTGTTGGTCATGCTGGTGCTTCTCATCGTCCCTTGGCATCCCTAGGCATAGATATGCAAGAACCTGTCGAGATGCATCCATCCCAACCACTGTAGGTTTTGCTGTGCCGACACGACATGAATGTGCAAGAAGCATACGAGGAGGCCTTGCTTGCTTCGCCATGCCAAGTTGCCCATTTCGCTCTTAACAGCAACCCAGAGACGAACGTTTTGGTTTTTTTTTAGAAGCCTTTCTTCGGGCCTCCGCACTTGCTATGTGTCTCAGATATCGTCGAAGACGAGTCCATCTGGATGTCCTTGCAACTGTTGCCGTACGGTAGCCCGTCGGAATTTCCTCGGCAAAACAAGGTGGTCAGCTCGTGCCAACCGTTCAGAACATTCAGAACACCTAACCTTCATCTAACAGAAAAAGAGCACGGGTCCATCATGGATGTTGCAATGAGATTTTGAGATTTTCGATGATTGTCGAGTGCCCGGACAAACCTTTGATGATGTTCTGAATTGCAGCGATTGTCCGGATACCAGTCACACCTGACATGGAGGTCAAGGAAGACCCACAGATGCTGTACAAGCAGTTCGAGCAGGTGTCAAGTTTGGTAATCGTTTTGGCTCGAGACGCGACAGCTTGCTTGCCCTGTCGCTTCAGGACGTAGCCCCCCGTGCGAGATGCACACAGGCTTGTTGCTGAGGAGGGAAGGTAGCTCTTAGAGGGCTCGCTGTGCGGGAATCGGCCTGAAAATGTGCTGTGTGCTCAAGCGGAGTTGGAGAGATGGTGAGTGTGTGTGTGCACTCTTTAGGGCATGCCATAGCAGCTGATCATTGCCGGCGTACTGGTTCCTGCTTCTCCAGGATGTTGCGGACAGTAGGTGACAGATGTGCGGCACAGCGAAACACAATTGCCATGGGCAAGACTAAATGATAGCTCGAGGCTCTTTGCCTGATAGGCTACATATGTGTACCTATTTGTACCCTACTTCAAGCTACACTTCGATCATGATCCGGCCAATTTCTGCGATTGCTGGCGCTGCAGCTCTGGGATGAAGAATGTGATGGCCTGAAGTCCTGAAGCTCGACGCTCTCTCTCTCTCTCTCTCTCTCTCTCTCTTCAGTTTCGAAGCTTCAGGTGGCGAACTTCCTTCGTCAGTTGTCAGGACATGTATGGTCTTGGCGTCTGTAGCATTCGACAATGGAAGAGGTCCACTGAGTGTCCTGCTGATCCTGCGCAGGATGCGACCTCCGCACCCAACCCTTACCTCTCGGAGCAGTCCTTGCCCCAGTGCAAAGCTGCGAATTCCAAGCGCAGATTTCAGCCGGTCCACGATGGCAGGTATCGGACGCTGAATTACCTCCGAAAGATGGAGCCTCAGGAGATCGAGATGCTGTCCGGTGCCCGGACGCATCCGCCTGTGATCGCAGCGACTGCACATATACGAGTAGACACATTCCGTTTTCCATTAGATTTCTAGCTTCCAGTCAAAGCTCCGGGTCGAGGCGGAACACAACTTTGGGCACGCGAGTCGTGGAAGGTTGTACCCTGAGAGCAGCCATTAGTGGTGCCGGGCTCTTAGCCAAACACGGAGGGTGGGACATGTTTTGCACAGAGCTCGTTGTGCCTGGGATGGGTCTTGTCCGAGGTTGGTGGGGCTGGCCTGGGCCTCCTCATGGGAGGCCCTTTTGCTGGGAGCTACCGAGGTGGAACCGGTGGCACTGGCAAAGCTCCCTGTGGCAAGGCTTCCTTCATACCATGCAGCCTCCACCAAACATTGACACGCCCGGACCTTATGAGCAATGTGGTTAGGGCTTTGCATTCTTGTTGCTGGTAAGAATACGGAGCATTACCTTTTAGGGCACATTGAAAGGAACCCAAATTAAGCGAACTGATCATGTACTTAAGCAGCTTATGTTAAGCTATGGTGCTTTCTGTGCTGTACCGGTGCAGTTGCTAAAGCCTCCCACCCTTTCACCTTGTAGGTCACTGTCAACGATGGAGCAGATTCGACAGTCCTACAAGGGGTTTGGACAGCCTCTCAGCTCTTTTGTCTGCAAGCTGCCATGTCCAACAGCGGAACTTTGTCATTGGCTCAGCGCCCGAAGGTCAAGCATGCGTGCGCATGTCTCGAAACTTCGCGAAGGCTTTCCCAGCACAGCCTCAGCTGCTTGGAGACGGAAAGGTTGAGTGAGCGGTGCAGTTGGAGGTGGGTGTGGTTTTTGCTGGGGTAGAATGCTTCTTCGAGCGCGGCTGGCTCAGACGGAAACCTTTCAGAGGGACCATGAAGGCATCCTTCATCCCTCAGGTGAACGAGCATGTAGAGATCTGTGGGTGGCTCGGGGGTCGACTTCGAGCCTTCCATTCCGGAGCAAGCTGAATGTCTCAGGCCTAATGCGATCCTTTCTGGTTGTGTCACTGGCGGCGTGCTTGCCTTCCAAGCCACGGCCTCAAGTTGTCACCAGCAGTGATTGCGTTGTCGGCTTCATCCCCAATACGTGATCGCTGCAGCATTATGTGTATATAGAAGCATGTCTCAAGTCATCCAACACTTCACAAATGGAAAAAATGTGAAATTACAAACGTTGTAGCAACTTAATTGTTTTCATTATTCTTTTTTCATTCCCCAAGCAGTTTACTGTGGGGGTCCTGTTTCTTTCTACGAATTCCGACCTAGCTGGATGCACCCGGTCTGGATTGCTGGCCTCCGCTTGTCTCCCCTTTGTCTCCATATGCGTGGCTTCGGCCGGTTCGTTGGTCCTTGCCCGGGTCCCTGGACTCCGGTCTCGATTTTGTCTGCCTTCATGAGGGTGGCCTCAATGGGGTCCATCCTCTTGCCTATCCTTTCTCTCCCCTCCGCGCATGGGTGGCCTCATCAACGTTCGTTTTGGCTTGCAAAAAGTTGCATCACATAGATCGCAGCGACAACAAGTTATTTCGCAGGTTGTCCCTTGTGATGATGCCTTCAGCACATGCCAGGTTGGTAGCACAGGTAGGAAGCTAGAAAAAACAGCCCAAAGCCGTCACCTACCTGCATAGACCAACTTCCTTGACTTGGCGTCAGTCTCGTTCTCTTGGGCCACAGCATGTGCAAGAGAAGCATTCAGGAAGAACATTAGTGGCTCTGCTTCCCCAAGGGTGGGCCAACTGGCATGGCTTTGGGCTGTGCTGGCTTCGCCGCGTTTTCTGGAGTGCGACGCCTAATCATAAAGCCAAGGCACACACTTGCATCACTGGCACTAGCAGCCCATGAACGCATGTGGCAGCTCAGGTCATAGAAACCCTGATGGATCACTGAGCTCTGCACTCGCGTTAATGCTTGTTGGGTGAGGACAACTCGCTCGACCATCAAAATGAACGGCCTCAGTGTCGGAGTGACAAGATGTCAGTTGTATGTGCGCATGAGAAATCACAGCGCTGTCACAGCTAAGTCGTTGGGCTGCAGCTTCTCGGGTTAGTTCAAAAACAGAATTTTTTGTAGAATAACTGAATAATTGCAAGCGGTTAGTTGCTTGCTTATTGTTATTAAGATCAGCATTAGCCACACGAGTCAATGGCATGGCTAAAAAATTGAGAACATCTTTTGGAAACTAAATATTTGCAGAGTGATGCCGACTGTTGTCGATTGAGCGCGCCATGAGCAAGACTGGTGATTTGGAGCCTGGGCACAGGCCCGAAAGAACGTACGAGCAAAGCACCAAAAGATTGCAAAAGTGCTTGGTAGTCCTTGTGTGTTTCTGGGAGCTCTAATCAGGCATTTCTTAAGGTTGAAGGATGCACTCAGCAAAGCAGCTGTAGCTCACTAGTTCTTTTTTGTTGCACCTTTGCCATCTCTGGGTGTTGAAGCATGAGATGCCCTGAAGGAGCTTCGAGTATCCTGGAGCAAAAGTCTACCCGGCTAATCTCAGAAATGGCGAGCCGAATCGTGTTTCCACCACGCGTTTCACTGCTTTGACGTGGATTCCGAAGTCTTTGTTTCTGCAGTTTCAAAGGGCTGCAAATCTCTACTTCTTGTTCATTGCCATCATCGTGTGCATGCCGTTTTCTCCTAAACGGTGGCAAAGCAAAGTGATACCCTATGCCCTGGTGTTGACTTGGACAGCTCTGAAGGATTCCTGCAGCGATTTTGATATACAGATGTTGCATTCCCACCGTCAGTTCATTTTCGCTTTTTTTACATATCTTTGCGGGCTTGGTTTGTGTTTTTGTTGGGCTCTTGAGACTGTTCTTCCTGTTTCTCAGGACTTGTTCGAGGACTCGCGGCGTCGGAGGGATGACCAGACTGAAAACTGCAGGAAGTGTTGGGTCTACGACTTCCAGCAGGGCAGCTTTATTCAGATACAGTGGAGCATGGTAAAGCCGGGAGACTTCGTTTGCACGCTGTGTGATGAACCTTTTCCTGCAGACCTTCTGGTTGTTGGGGCTGCTGGACATCAGGGGGCCTTCATTTCCACCGTGAATCTTGATGGGGAAACGAATCTGAAGCTGCGGTCGCCCCCAAAAGTGTTTGAGTCTGTTGTGAGCCCGCAGTCTGAGAGCGACAGTGTTAGTCGGCCACCTCCGCCTGCCGCTGACATTGTATCGCTTGTTTCGGGTGGGCTTATGGTGCAATTTGCCAGTCCTTGTGCTGACCTGTCCGATATGCATGCGGCTATCGAACTCGGAAGTGAGCGGTGTGCTGCTAATTGCGAGAACTTTGTGCCGCGTGGATGTGTCCTCCGCAACACTCCCTGGATGATAGCCATCGTTGCTTATGCAGGTCGAGATACCAAAGCCTGCCTGAATTCAGCTGAGGTGGCTGGCAAGGTCTCCAGCCTACAGGGATCTTTAAACTTCTGTGTTTATGGTCTGCTGGCTGCTCTGTTTGCGACTTGCATATACATGGCAACTCTTGCAAAAGTCGCTGAGCCGGCCACAGACTGGGCAGTGCGCTTCCTGAGCTATACTATAACGCTGTATCACGTCGTGCCTATCTCACTATACGTGTCTTTTGAGATTCTGAAGCTGGCTCTAGGAGGCTTCATCGATTTCGATGCCCAGATGATAGATGAAAGTACTGGGCAGGGTGCTAAGGCAAGAACAGCAGATTTGGTTGAGGAGATGGGGCAGGTTGATTTCATTTTTTCCGACAAAACGGGAACTTTGACGGCAAATGAGATGCGCTTTGCAGAGTGTGCGGTTGACAGCTTGGTGTTCAGCACTTTTCTACAAGATCCGCGAGGTGGACCAGTGGGTGGAGTACAGGAAGCCCAGCAAATCCTTGGCGATCCAACTCATCACATGCACAAGGCAGTTCTATGGTTTTTTACTTGTTTATCTGTTTGCCACACTGTGCAAGCCGACGAGAAAGACGGTTGTGTGCAGTATTCCGGGCCGTCGCCCGATGAAGTCGCCTTGGTGAAGGGCGCCTGCCAGGCAGGCATCGCCTTCAAGATGCGCAAGACCGACCTGGAGCGGAAGCTTGTGGAGGTTGTTGTTTCTGGACCATCTGATGCCCCTGATCGCGTTTTCTCTATCCGGAATATAATCGAGTTCACTGCAGATCGCAAGCGAATGTCAGTTGTCTGTGAGTCGGATGGGAACTTTTACTGCATTACCAAAGGTGCTGACGTTGCCATGAGCCCTTTGCTGTTGGCACCCTTGGGTCAGAAGGAAGAGGAACAGCTGTGTTTGTTCTCTCAGAAGGGCCTTCGAACACTTGTGGTGGCCTCTGCACAGCTCGACTCTTCGACTTTCTCTGCATGGGAAAGCAGCTGGCTCGCTGCTGCCATGTCAATGGATCAAAGGACAGAGCGCATGGCGGAATGTGCTGCGGCTGTCGAGCGGAATCTTGAACTTGTTGGCATCACGGCAGTAGAGGACAGACTCCAAGCTGGTGTCCCAGAAACGGTTGCGAAGGTCAAGAGTGCTGGCATTCGTTTATGGGTACTTACAGGAGACAAGACCGAAACAGCAGTCGACATTGCCTACTCTTGCAACCTCTTCGCCCAAAAAGCAGCTCTGGCCTTCGTGACGGGGGCCGTCGACAGCTCCGATGCCAACGCATCCCTCCAGAATGCACGTAAATTGTTGGAAGGGACCGCCGATGGCGGGATAGTTCTAGACGGGCAGTCCCTGAACTTCATCTTGGAGGACCCCGTTGCTGCGGATTTGCTCCTCGATCTGGGACTGCGGAGCCGCTCTTGCGTATGCTCGAGGCTGTCGCCCGCACAGAAGCGCAAGTTGGTCGAGTTGGTGCGTCTCAGGAGCCCCAAAAAGGCGATCACGCTGGCGATCGGGGACGGTGCCAACGATGTGCCGATGCTCCTCGGAGCCCACGTTGGCATCGGCATCCGCGGCAAGGAGGGCTCCCAGGCTGTGCAGGCAAGCGACATCGCCATCTCACAGCTCCACGGCTTCAGCACAGTTGTTGTTCCAGGGTTGTGTGCCTGCTGCGCGCCGGCTGCGCAGGGCTTGCATGCTCATCCTACCGTACCCCAAAATGCAGAAAGACCAGATCGTAATTACAATAAGTCAACATCCCCAGGCCGCTTCCGCAAACGACCATGGGACCGCTGCGTGTACTTGTGTGTTTCAAAAGTGAGGTTCCGACATCTCCTTCCACTCCTGCTGTGTCATGGACGGCGGGCGTATAGGCGGATTGCGACCTTCTTATGCTATTACTTGTACAAGAATGTGGCGCTTGCTTGGGGCGATGTCATATGGGCACACCAGGGCGGTTTCAGTGGTGATGTTGCATATCCAGAGTGGCTGTCAACGTCCTTCAACGCGGTCTTCACGTCTTGGCCTGTCCTAGTTGTCCTGGCTTTTGACCAAGACATTCCAGATGCTCTTGCCAACTCAAACCCTCAAATCTATCAGGAGGGTGTGCAGGGAGACTGGTTTAATCGGAGGCTCTTCGGGCTCTGGATGTTAGCTGCTGCATGGCACGGGTCGTTGGCATGGATCGTGCCGAATCTCTCTTTCGGAAGCTCCACCTACGACTCCGTGGCCTTTTGGCGGGCCTCGACAACGTCTTTCACGATTGTGATCATTGCGATAAGCCTGAAATTGTTCCTTCACTCATTTAGCCGCTCGCGTCCCACGTGCTGGGCACCGATACTTGGGAGCATCTTGGTGTATGTGTTAGTGTTATTTCTTTTGGGGTATGTCAGCTTTGGCCAACGTATGCAGCCGAACCTGTCCGATGGTGGAGATCCACCAGTACCGGGCTGGATTTTCAGCAATGCGCTGCCTCTTCTCCAAACTCTGTTGGTTCCGGGTGTAGCAATCTTGCCTGACATTGCATGTTTGATCTACGCTCGTCGGCTAAGTCCGTCACCTCTCTTCAAGGTCGGATGTAAAGTTGAGTCTGATGTAGAGCTTCTCACGTGAGCTGAGAATCGTTTTCATGACAGTTGGCGAAGCCCAGTTGGAAATCAGATGAAATTTAAATCACCTTCGCAGTATCTGGTCAAACCTGAGATACAAAGCGTTGGGCAGCTGTACAGGCATCGCCCGGTGAAAATTGGAGCAGCGTGCCGAAGTCGTTTGAGGAATGGAAGCAGTTGTGAATCCATCAACCCAGGAGCGTGCTCGTCCCGCCGCCTCAGAGCTTTTCAGGTTTTTAGCGCTTAACAGTTCAGTGAGCACGAGCTTACCCAAAGTTGGTTTGGGTTGGAGGGGGGAGGTCCGCGGTTGGATGGGGATGAGTGCCTACTTTCCGGCGAGTGGTGGACGACGGTCAAGAAATGGCAGGTTACATGCTGCTGCCAGATCATCCTGCTTGAAGATGTTTGACGCCAGGATGTGGCGATTCGTCAGCGCCCAGGCTATCCTCTCACATGTCAATGCCTAACAAAAAGCAAAAGATGCAAAAGAAAAGCACCAGTCAGCCATCTAGCAGGCGGCCAAGAATCCAATGCCCTCTGTGGAAAGAAACACTTCGAAACGCTTTCGAGAAAAACGAAAGAACAACGAGGCACACACAGAACAGATGTCAAGTGTCCAGGGTACGGGGAGGTTGGGGGGATGATGCCGTTCATGTCCAAGGAGGCCTTCAGAAGACTTTGCGATTCCCGAACCCGCGGTTTCCCGAATCCGCCCTTTCCAGTTTCGCGAATCCCTGGTTTCCCGAGCCCGCGCTTCTCAGTTTTCTGAATCCGCGGTTTCCCGAATTACGTGTTTCCAGTTTCTGGAATCCGTGGTTTCCGACTCCGCGTCTTCAAGTCTCTCGGATCATGTGTTTCTAGTTTCCGAACCGCGCGTTTCAGCTTCCGAATCAGCTGCTGACTGAAGTTGTTGGTGGGGGCACGGCCGTCAATGTACTGCAGGTTGCATGTGCTGCCGTCGCAGGTTGTGGCTGAAATTCACAATGTGCTCGGGATTGTTGTGTGATCTGACGTCTAGAGTCTAAAGCATTGAACCCCAAGTGTTGCAGCAGTTGACCTTTCCACATGGTCGTAGTGGCGACGACGTGCCGCAGTGCGCAGCCCTTAAGGCCCCCTACACCCCCCAGAACTTCGGGTGTAGAGATGCGGATGTTGGAGGATCACCCTCCATACGCTCCATACTTCCCATCGGAGCACATAGAGAGACAGAGAGAGTTGTCGTGGGGTCGTGCGGACTCGCAGAGAGAGACGAGAGATAAATATCACAGACAGAAAGAAGGGAACAAAGAATGAAAAAAGAAGAAAGAGAGGCTGGTGCCGCGTTTCAAGTTTAGGGCTTATGGGACTGAAAGCCCAGGAAGAAAATTATGTACTCTTTCAAGAACAGGGACCGAGGAAGGCGTCCACTGCCGCTGTGCGCAACGGCAAGGTGAGATATGGGAAGTGCTTGCAGCGTTCCAGCGCCAAGCGTTCACGATTGGGACAGAGAGCACAGGAAGTTCGACAACGGGGGGCCCCGCCCCATGAACACACCAGAGGTCGGTGAGGTTGATGCCAAATTGGTTCGTTACCTGCTATGCGTTTGACTCTGGCTCGCAGCACCTCGAGATACACGCCCCTCACCCCATGCCCTGCACTGTCACGCACCCCCAAACCCAGCTCAACTCCTGAAGCCCGCAGCGCGGCCCATCCGCGGGATGCAGGCCTGGGTGTTCTCATGCGGACGTGTCTTTTGGGAGTCCCTTGGGGTTTCGCACTTTTGCCGCCGCAGCTGAGCAAGGACCAGAAGGAGCCTGGAAAGCTCGGCCAGCACCTCAGCAATGAGCAGTTCCGGCATGTTTCGGCATGTTTCGGCTGGAGCTCTCGCAGGCACTGAAGGTGGCTATCCTGATGGCATGCAGGCGGCGCTTGCAGCCAAGGTGCCACCCCTTAGAAAACATTGTCTTTGATGACTCTAGTACTTCACGGTACTTCAGCAGTCTCAGATGGCAGCGTGCTGTATCCTATTCTGGTGCAGGGCTATGATCTGCTGGACACAGACGGCGGAGGAGCTGATGGCGAAGCTGATGACTCGGAGGAAGAAGATATCTTTGGCAGGAAGGGCATGCACAGTGCAGAAGACAGAGCTCGCCGCCACTGTGCTTCGCCAATTTTATGCTTAAATCTGCAGAGGATCCGCAAGCTGCCGCCAGATACGGCCCGCGAAAAGGGCAAGAAGGCCGAGCATGGCTCAAGCGACGCAACATGGGCGTTCCCCTTGGAGTTGGGGGCGTTGCATGGCGTTGCCATCCGCGTTGCATTGCGTTGCCAAGCATTTCTTTGGGCTCCGCATTTCGGGGGCCAGGCCTTCCAGGATGGCGATTACGACAAAGCAATCCGGTACTGGCAAGGCCAGTTTGTTGTAGAATGTTCAGGAAGGATGTCGGTTTGGTGTGTTCGCAATTGGATTGTGCATGCTCACAATGATACATACTGGCAGCTACTGGCATCCTCGCAAGAGCATCGTGAGGCGGGCTCAAGTCCATTTTGGGATCGCTTTGCCTGGAGCTGAAGTGTGGCTGTCGAGCCCCTCTTCGGGTCGTTGGGTGCCATTACGCACCGGTAGTTTCGAAATAGTTGCTGTAGTACTCTATGACTTTCTGAGCAGAAGGTGCAGGGCCTGCGGCGCTGTCAGATCAGCTGAAGCCTCAGAATCTCGAAATGTCTTCAGCTTCGGGGGGTTTCTCAGCGTGCGCATTGTGCGTCCCACGCGCAGGTCCTTGTCTGAGTTGGACTTGACGCTGAACCTGAACATCGCCGGATCCTTGCGTTCGGCAGCAAAGACGGGACGTGCAGATGATGTGTCGGCGAGGCTATGGCCTACATGAAGAAAGAGGATTTCCATGCTGCTGAGAGGCGATCCGAGTGCATGTGAGCATTCAGCTTTCGCAGCAGCTTCCGCTTCTAATTCCTTTTTCATCCTTTTTCGTATAAGTGTGTGTTCTAAAATTCATGATGCTCCGAAAAAAACCACCCTCATTCTCCTAAGGCCCGAAGACCTGAAAGGACGAATTCCCTAAACCCTACAAACCCCAAAACACAACCTAAGAACCCTCCCACGCCTCCCGATAGATCCAGGAATGAGGGGTAGGTATACTCAACATATGTTTGCAGTGCAGGTCCGTTGACAAAGCCCTTGCCAGAAGAGAGGCATGAGCACATCACGTCTGTTCGAGTGAGAGTGAACGAGGCTCAGATCTGATTTTGCCTGATTCCAGGCACTGCCGGCGCACCTCATCACTAAGGCAGTTCCAGATACATTTTGCCATGTCGTCGTCTTCACATGCATATCTGAAGGCACTTTATCGAAAAGCGATGGCTCAGCGATCAATGCGCAGGAGCTTGCAAGCACGAAATCTGATCTCAGTTTTTATGCGAGCTTCTAGTCTTGGCCGCTGCCACTCGGAACATCGCAGACCAAGTACAGCAGAGCATGGGCCAAGGGCTGCAGATAGGTTCCTGGTGTGCTGGCGTGGGTCGGGGGGGGGGGGGGGGGGGGAGTTGAGAGGCTGGATCAGTGCATGGCCACGCTGGCCGACCTGCTTCAGGCTTCCTGCGCCAGCCTCGAGCCTTCGCCTTCTGGTGCTAACGTTTGGATGCAGGTAGAAGCTGGACACGCCGCCGCCAAGCAAATGCACCAAGAGGTCGATAGCTCAAGAGCATGCTTATGCCAAACAGGCTGCATTGTTACCTCGGCACGCAGGTTGAGCGCGAGTGGGCAAAGCAGTGCCGCGATCAGAAGAAGAACATGAGGCCCGTCACTGCGCACTTGCATGTCAATTTAGATTGCATACACCGCATGGTTGGAGTTGATGGTCGGCAGGAAGCTGTTTGACAAGCTCTCTGGAGAAGACCGTGCCGCGGAGGAGGGCCGCAGGTTTTTCTCAGCTAGCACAGCTCTACTTGAGGCATTCAGGCTGGATACAGTTACAATTGTCCTATCAGAAAGACGCAGCATTAGTCATGCTGGCTGTTTTGTTGCGCGTGCTCTTCTTCAAACATCTGGAATCTGGAAGCCATCGAACAGCAGGAGCAGGAGCGCCAGCAGCGCACAGCGCTCCGTGAACGGCTCGCAACTGAGAGCAAATTTTGTAAATTTTGTAACTCTGTTGCATGGACTATGCCGCGCAGGCCACACATGCCACACGAACCCCCCGTGATTGAGGTCTGGTGTTCGGTGGTTGGATGACGATGTCGACTCAGAAGCCTTTGCAGCTGGCAGTGCACCTTCTTCCGATGGGAAGGCCCCAGGGTTTTGAGTTGATAGGAATTGGGGACCTCAGAGACCTCAGATCCACAAGCTGACGGTGCAGCTCTTGTATTTGCATGCGCTGTCTAAGTGTAAACCAAGCATCCTATCGTGTGTGCCAGGACTGGGGGCTGGCCCTGAGCCGAACGGTGCTGTGGTCTTTGGAACAGCTGGCGCTGGAAGGGCAGCGGCCCTATCCTGATGTGCTGGACACTTCGGTTGATGTTAATTGCTCACGTTCGTCCAACTCCCTGACTTTGCCTGCCCCATACTAAAGTTAGTTTGAAACTAGCTTCCGGACACGTTGCAGCAGCAGTACCTGTCAGCGGGAGCAGGTGTCTCTGCTGCCCAGAAGGCCTTGGCAGGAAACCAAGCTGAACTGACTAACTGACTGACTGACTGACTGACTGACTGACTGACTTGCTGCAAGCTCTTTGCTTACCACGCTTTCTGCCCGAGCAATGCAGCTCAGGCAGAGCCACCTTCTGGTTCTTGGGCGCGTGATGTGGGCATGTTTTGCTGACTAATCTGGGGGGGCTTTGTCCAATGCCCCAGCCGCTTGCAGGTCATCCACCTGCGAGCTCAGATGGCTTAAACCAGCCGAACTTCTGAAGTGACTGACCCAGCCAGTTGTTCGAAGTAGCTACAAGTTACCGAAAGCTGCATCACGTCAGCAGACTATATAGGTTGTATTATGAAAGCCTCGGGGATTTGTAGAGCATTGCGCCATGAACGCCTGCCCTAGGCGGCTTCCTGGCATTCACTGCCTGGAGCCAAAAGCTCAGCAAGGGGAGAGCTCGGCTGCGCGGTTTGCCTGCTTTGCTCTCTGTGGGAGGCTTGAACTCATTGGCTTCCTTGGCGAGATAGACCCCGACAACTCCCGGGTGCCTGAGGGGTCCATATAATGTCGGTGAGTGTTCTCGCAGCAGACTTGAAATTTGGATTCTCATTATGTTGAACCCTCTTGAACCGCAAGACAGTTAACATGTGTGAACATGCTTTGGAGCCTTTCCTTGAAACCATGCTGCTGGCGGCTCCCAGGTCCAGCTTTCCTAGCCCTCCGGGATGTGCTGGGACTTTCAGGGTCTTCCAGTGTCTGCTTCAGGGGAGCCTCGGGCTTGGAAGCTGAAAAAAGGTGATAATTTCAAGGCTGTGCAACCCGCCTTGGCTGGGTCGTGCTTGCAGAAGCCGGCATGTTGAATCGAGCTCTAACTTCCAGAGCTTCCATTCCCTTGAGCTCCCAAGCTGCCCTTGCATGGCTCAAAGCCCGACTGCGTAAGCGGCCTGAGAGTGGGACAACCGAAGCCATCATCACCTTCGAACCGTCTGCAACCCCAATTCCAGAACCTCTGCGGCCACGCGAGGTCCACAGGAGTCCATGAGAAGCAAGTGGAGGGCGGGTGGGGGGGGTGTGGTGGAGGGAGGGGAAGGCGGGGTTTGCATGTTCAGTATGAATGGCGTTCCACGATTGTGTGATAACATTCAATAGCCGCATAGCAAGGGAATCAGCGAACAAAAGCCGAATGGTGGAGTCGAAAGCTTCCATCAGTCCGTGTGAAGCATAAACCCTTTCGATGTCCGTCCCCTACGGTCGGCCCCAAATGCCGTCTGGTCCTGGCACACCGTCCGCGACCTGGGGGGGAACCCTCGAACCCGCACGCGCACCCGGGCACCCGCGCGCACGTGCACTTGCGCACACGCGCACTTGCGCACACGTGCACTTGCGCACACGCGCACTTGCGCACACGCGCATGCGCACACGCGCGCACTTGCGCGCACGCGCGCACTTGCGCACACGCGCGCACTTGCACGCGCGCTTGCGCGCATGCGCACTTGCGCACACGCGCACTTGCGAGCACGCGCACTTGCGCACTTGCGCACTTGCGCACATGCGCACGTACTTGCGCACATGCGCACATGCGCACATGCGCACTTGCGCACTTGCGCACTTGCGCATACGCGCGCCTGCGCACACACGCATGCGCGCACGTGCGCACGCGCGCATGCGCGCACATGGGCACACGCGCACACCCAGCCAGCCAGCCACCCACCCACCCCCCTGCCCGCCAACACCCACCCACCCACCAACCCACCCCCACCCACGCACCCCCACCCACCCACCCACCCACACACCCACACACCCACACACCCACACACCCACACACCCACACACCCACACACCCACACACGCACGCACACACACGCACGCACACACTTGAGTTGAAGTCAAGTTGACAAGAAAACATGCAGAACGGAGCGGAGCTCGAAGCATGTACGTAGGGGCGGCGTCCCAACCTATTTCACGGGTCAGGATGGGGGTCTTCATTGGCGCCTGCCCCAGTCCTTTCCCCGGGTGCCCCCCTGCTGAGAACAACACGCGAAAACATTGAAAACTTGAGCGCGGACCACATGTTCACAAACCCTGGCATTTACAACGCGTACCGAAACTTGCGACAACATTGTGCATTGCTCAACCTCCGCTACCCTTGGTCCCAGGGAATCCCACACACAAAAGCCAACTTAGCACGCAACTATTCTCGCATCACTCGTGCTTGAGCTTGAGACCGTCATCAATAAATCCAAAGTGTGTGTACTCACTTGTGAAGTCGCGCTTACGCCATGCATCGGTCAAGTGGGGACATGTGCCAGTTGCCACCATGCAGCACACACATATGCCATGCACGGCCACGCTATGCATCGTTCAAGTCACGCCAAGCATACGATTCCAAACGTCACATCGCTTCTGTCATGCACAATCATGCAAATCCGTTGCGCAAGTCACTCTGTTGCGATGTGCAGCTCACTGCACTCGACAATCGTGCCATGCCACGTCGTTCAAGTCAAGCCAAGCGCAATACTTCATGCATCACACGGCTCGGGGTGTACTTGCAACCTTCAACACATGTACAAGTTGTCAGGCAACACGGCCTTCGGGCCATACACACGACCTCCATGCATCACATTACCACCATGAAGCGCTCGTCATGATGGAGAGTTTTGTGCGGAAACGCTTTTAGGCGATGCCATGGAGGATGCTTTCGAGGTGGTCAAAACTGGTACCCTACAACACAGGTCATGCTTCCTAATGCAATTGCTGAACGACATGCCTTGACAACAACAATCACGGAGTAGTAAGAGCGTGTTCTGTTACAGCGAGTTGATAGCCGCATCACCTGGTCTGGATCTGGTCCGCAACACTTTGGTCCTGAAGATTTCTGGTCTCAAAACAATCTGGTCCATGGGGTATCTTCGCAGGATCTTCTTGTCACGCATAACCTTGCAAACCAGGTACGCCAACTTTACTGCTTCGACATGTACACTGTACACCCCTTTTGGAACTGATCAGCTTGTGCTGGACTTACAAACTGAAGCTCGCAAAGGGAAATACAGCGACTCTCGTCTTTCGGCACACGCACACGCACACGCACACGCACACGCACACGCACATGCACACGCACGCACGGGTTGCCAAGTATAGCAATCTAAGCAGAAGCACTGTTTTCCACGGTGACAGGTTCCTGACCCCAATGTCGACAAGCTGCCAGAGGCCACGAAGCAGCTCCCGGCTTTTCGAAGTCGGTTCTGCGCACAAAGTGGCGAAGCTACGTAGAGTTGGCGCAGGGCATCGTCGAAGCCAAGTTGGATGAGCGCCAAGCCTTGTGCCAGCCTCTGGTACGCCTTCGCGACGACCGAACTACTGTAGATTTCGTATCAGGATAAGGGCCACCAAAGGGTCCCTGGAGGAGGCCTTGGAGAAGGACTGAGACGAGCTTGGAAGAGAAAAGGGCTTTCCATGCTTTCCCAGCGTTGCAAGAGCTTTAGAAACCTTACTAAGCTTATATTCCTCTCTCCGGGAGGAGCTGGTTCCACCTCCAGATGCGGACGGCAAGGAGGTGCTTTTGATGCACTTTGTTCTGCACTTCTGCTCACGCAGCTATGCACAGCTTAACCATGAGCCCTGACAAGTCTTCGGCGAACCTGCGGCCACCTCGGCCACCCAGAAGCTTTTGGCTCAAAGTGCTTGGGCTTTCGAAGTGTCTGCTGAGTCCGCCGAGAGGGCGGCCGCCAGGCCCAGATGTCCAAAGAAGGAAGGTGGATGAGAGTTATCCCGACGTATCCAGAATAATTTTGCATCGACTAACGTTCGGTTGCTGGACTTGTTCGCGTGAATTGGAGAAAATTGGAGAGGCCGTGCGATGGCGCCGAGCCTGAAGCGCTTGGCCACCTTGTGCCTGATACCAGTAAAGCTGGCATGGTGTGTTGTGAGTATTGCTAAATTAATCTGATGCGCACCCCACAACAGAGGGACATTCAACACTTGGTGTGGCAGGCACGGGTTGCAAGTGCCGGTAACGAGGCAACGGCCCACCTCATCGCTCCATCACGCGTGTCGCAAATGTCACAAACATGCGTGCATGTGCATGCTGTACCGTTCTTTCCTGTGAAGGACATTGGTCAATGTAGAGAAAAGGGTTCTGGCCGGTCCTGCGACGAAAGAATAAGCGAAGATGGATCTGACAGCTCCTGGCCTACTTAGATTATCTGCTTGCCTTCAGTGTCTCATTCATGCTTCAGAGCATATGTGTGAGGTTACTTCGGATATTTGTGGCTTGGCTGCCAATCGTGTACAGCCCTGGCTCTGATTGAAAACATGCAAACAAGTTTTACTGCAGGTGGTCCATCATGTCCAACTCGAAGGACATGCTGTGCTGATGGCCTTTGCTGACTCCTCTCGCTCCGCATGATCTCTCTCGCTAACGTGCCCTTTCGAGTGTGTGGAGCTTGTGGTCAGGATGCCGTAAACGGCTACGAGGGACGATTTCAAGATGAGTCCCTGACAGAGCGGACCACAACCGATGAATACTATGATCTGGCGACCGACTTCTACTTGTATGGATGGGGCTCGTCATTCCACTTCGCAACACGCTTCCTGGGCGAGAGCCTTGAAGACTCCATCGTCAGGCCAGGTCGCTGGCATCTGAAGCTACCTGCCATTACCCGCGCATCATTGTCTATTGTCTGATTCAGCCCCCCTCCCCCCCCCGGCTAAACCCCCGCCCCCAGGCCTCCGGGCGGCCTTTTTCGCTCCAACAGCTAAACGGTTAAACCAAGTCGCTTCCACATCCAGCCAAGTTACAGCCTACGCATCCAAGCCGGCAAGCTTGATGAATAGATTGTGTGTGGAAACACGGAAATGCGAGGGAGCTCGCTTTGCCTCCAGAATCCTGCTTCCAGCCTCCCCTGCTGGAAGTCGGATGACTGTAGCTGCAACCTGATCTGCACGAGCCGGCATGAAAAAACCTACTGTACCTCAAGGCCCAACAAAGTCTTTCGTGGTCTTTAGCTTCTCATTCCAGCATGTCATTTTGGACCAACTGTTTGTTCATGGTCCCACATCTGGCAGATTCCATTTCCTTGGAATCCAAGCTGAAGCTGCTACCTTTTGCAAGCACGAGCTTGCGGCTGGCACGAAGAGCCTCTCGCCCCTACCACCCGAGTCTTCCGTTGGTGCTGCCGCTTCGCTAGGTTTCCCTTGCGGCTTCGGCATAGTCTGTTCACGCTAAATGTGAGTGTGGATGTGTGGGTTATCTGAGCTCATGCTGCAGCAAGGCTACAGAAGATGATTGGTACGTAGAATATGCTCGAGTGCCAACCCACCTGCGTTGCCATGCAGGGACCGGAAGCCGGAGCCCCCGCAGGGCGGCATGAGCACCTAAAAACTGCTGCACGTTAGAGCCACAAAGGGGCGGGGTACGAGTGCCGCCTGTCCAAGCGCACCTTCATTCATGAAGCGTGCCAACTGCGCACGCGTGTGATCGCGGGCCGTGCGCATTGCCACACGTATGTCCTGCGTGAAGAGGGGAAGGTCCGAAAAAACGTCGGGAAAGCAACAAAAGAGGAGCAGGTTTTTGCAGCATGCGCAGTGCGCATGAACCCATGCCAGCACTGCTACAAGATGTGGAGACAAATCGTGCATATGAGTGCCAGGGAGGAGAGGAGGAGTGGAAACAAGTTGGTTGTTGCTGTGAAGGAGTGATTGTGCCAGGCCCTCGATCGGTTCGAGGCAAGGTCATTGTTGGTTGGTTGGTGGCATACCCAGCCGCAACTGCGGCAAGGGAAATGCGCACAAGACCTGGTTGCGAAGATCGCAAGCAAGTACAGGGAAATAGCCTGACATCCCTTCGATCTGCAAATGAGGAACGCCCCAGAGATCATTCTGATGGCTTTGCAGCTACAGCATTGCTGCGTCCGGTCCGTCGGCGGATGCGTGCGAAGACAACGGCCTCCATGATGATAGGGTTAACACACAGGCAACCATGTGCTGGAGCAGCCGTTAGCAAAATGGAGATGGCAGCACTATCGGCTAAAGAGCAATTACGGTGTTCAACTATGCGTCCTCCCCCACCTTGCTATGGCCGCAGCTTCAGCTAGGACTTTAGATACTTTAGTATAGATCTTAGTTATAGTTTTTGTAAACGTCAATTGCTCTTAGAAGCCCACCTGGCGGTCAGTTGAGTGCATCCTTTGCTGCAACTCCCCCTGCCTGGAGACCTCCGCAAGCCTTATAAGCTCCTACCAGCGAGCCTTCCAGCATGCCAACATGATCCAACATGATCCAACATGCAAGTCGCGACATCAAACAGGTGCTTGGTTGATGTGTCCATTGTTCGGATGCAGGCACGAGCATTTCCTAGCAGCGAAGCTGGGGCTGAAGCCTGGGCACAAGGCCCGTTGCTGGAGCTGCCGTGAAAGCAACGGAGCGGCAGAAGCCCGTGGTTTTGAGGTAGCTGATCTGGGCATGGGCGTTGGAGGACCGTTGAGGTCCTTTGCAGAGGGGTGCTATGGGCTATGGACCATGAAAATTCTGAGCTGCTCCTGAAAATTTCACAGGTCCATACAGAAATTCAGCAACGCCGATGTAACGGGTGTGACAATCAATGATTATCAGGCCGGCGAACAGCCTTTCGCTGCATCATGCTGCGCCCAGCCTTTCATGCACTTTCCAGCAGTTCTCCCCTAATTCTCTCTGGAAGGTGCGCCGCGCAAAGAAATTCACAAAGCGGGAGTGCAGCGCCGCCTCGGCAAGTCACATAGCGTCAAGGTTGCACTCAGCGCGTTTCGTGCGCGACGATCCACCGTGGGCACCAACGTCGCAGCACATAGCAGCTAACATTGTAGGCTTACATGTGGCTTACATGTATCTTCAGGAGTACAGGCAAGGCGACTTCACCAAGCTGGTTCCTGACGTGTTCGCAGCGGAGCGATTTGGTGTGTCAAATGCTACGGTAGGGCATCTGTAGTGGAGAGAATGGGGAGCATATTTATGCAGGATGCGCACGTCAGGAGTCTCTGGATGCTGTGTACTACATCGAGTCTTCCTGCCACATAGCTAACCGGACAGCCTCCTGGTTGCATTTATGCCGGGTGCGTGTTTTGGCCTGCTGCCGTGTCTATTCGTAGCACGATTCTCTTGATCCAGTCATCCGGTTTCTCAGGAAGTCTTCCTCGAGTCAGCGAAAGCCTTGAAGAAAGGTGGGAAGCTTTTCTCCTATGAGTCGCCAGGATGCAACTAGCGTGGGTCGCGCTGCTGCCCCTATGCATGCCTGGCCTAGTCTTTCGCATCATTGGCCGCTTGTGCTCAGATCTGTGGTAGTGACTCTGACTTTGGGCAGGTGGGTCATGACAGACCGCTTCAACCCCGCTGATCCCGATCATGTGGCAATCAAGAAAGGCATCGAGATCGGTGATGGGATCGAGGCACGTTCCCACCATCTTTCCCCTACCGTGGCCATGCGCTCCCACATGGAATCTTCAGGACCTTGTGGGAATCCGCGGCCCGCTAGAAGGCCTGAACAACAGTGGCTTCCGAATTCTAGAGCATGGCCGCTTCGCTCACTTGGTTTCAACGTGTTGCTGTCGGCTCTGCGTCGGCTTTGCGTCGGCTCTACAATCCAAGGTGACTTGGTTGATCTGGCAGAGGCCGAGACGCCGTCAGAATGGAATGTAAAAGTTGAAGCGGAGCATGTGTGCAGGAGTGGTATGGCGACCACAATGTGCCATGGTATTACGACATGGTGTGGATCACAGTGCCGTGAGTCCAGAAAACGAGCCTGTAGAACCATGCAACCTGTACTGTCCTGTACTCAGGCACAGTTCTACTCCTTTGCCTCTTTCAGAACTTTTGCATTATCAGAATTTGGCCAACGGGCCCTCGGCACGCTGCTGTGGCTAGCTGCCCAGGCCGATTGTGGCCCAATGACTGTTGAGTTTGTAGAAAGGATTTCGGGATTCAAGGGGTTTCTTTAGGGGTTTAGGGATACGAGCCCAGCAACAAAAAGGGCTTTAGGGATTTAGGGGTTTACGGATTCAGTATTTCCCTGGGGGGTTTTGGGGTTTCAGGGAGGTTTAGGTGTTTATGGAGGTTTTTGTTCAAGGGTTGAATGCAGGTTGCTAACTGCTAACTTCCCAACACTTTCAGACTGATTCGTTGTAGAAACGACACGGAACCAAAACTAGAAATCGGCTTGGGACTAAGTATATATGTAGACACGTGTGTGTAAACAACCAAGAAGCAGGTAATGCAGTAGAAGTTATGAAAACCTCATATTTTCTGGTTGGTTTTGGGTTCCCGCATACAGTACACGAGCCGTTAAACATAAAGCCAAGACACTGGGTTTTTAGGCGGCTTTAAGAGCACAGCCCCGTAATGCGGAATGTAAATTCCTGTGTATTGTGCTGAGCACAAATGCATATGTCTGTATCGACAAACGAGAATATGAAACAACAAACAGAGGAGGGGTGGACCATGGGGGGGGGACTGTACATCTACACGCATATATATATATATATTCTAATAATATATATATATATATATACACATGTACATACATGTATATGTATAGACGAGAGCTGCATGAAGTCAGCTTCAATACATGGTTCTGTGACTTGCTGTGCAGGTTGGCCTGGTGCCTGAAGAGGCTTCCAGGACCGAGCAGATGCTTCGGCAGGCAAGCATCAACCTGGTCAAAGGTGGCAGCTCGGCAGCGCTAGCGTCAGTGCATAGTGCAGGTCGAAAGAGTAAATGCAGTGCAGTTGAGTTGAGCGTTCTCCGTTTCCCGTCCCTCCCCCCCAAAGACCCCTTCCCCCACCACTACCACCACCACCACCACCAACACCACCCCCACCACCACCACCACCACCCCCACCACCACAACCACCACCCCCACCACCCCCACCACCCCCACCACCCCCACCACCCCCACCACCCCCACCACCCCCACCACCCCAACCCCCACCCACACCACCCCCCCCACACCCCACCCCCCACCCCCCCCCACCCCCACCACCCCCCCCCACACACCACCCCCACCACCCACCCCACCACAACCCCCACCCCCCCAACCACACCCCCACCACCCCCACCACCCCCACCACCCCCCCACCCCACCACCCCCAACCCCCCACCACCCCCACCACCCCACCACACCGCCACCCCCCACCACCACCCGCCACCCCCCGCCTGGGGGTGGTGGGGGTGGGGGGTGTGGGTGGTGGTGGGGGTGGTGGGGGGGGGGGTGGTGGGGTGGTGGGGTGGTGGTGGTGGGGGTGGGGGTGGTGGGTGGGGGTGGGGGTGGGGGGGGTGGTGGGGGTGGTGGGGGTGTGGGGGTGGTGGTGGGGGTTGGGGGTGGGGGGGTGGTGGGGGTGGTGGTGGGGGGTGGGGGTGGTTGGGGGTGGTGGGGGGGGAGGGGGGCGGGGGGGGCGGTGCGGTGGGTGGCGGGGGGCGGGTGGCGGGGGCGGGGGTGGCGGGGGTGGCGGGGGTGGCGGGGGGGGCGGGGGGTGGCGGGGGTGGCGGGGGTGGCGGGGGTGGCGGGCCGGCCCCACCACCCCCACCACCCCACCACCCCCACCACCCTCACCCCCCCCACCACCCCACCACCCCCCCCCACCACCCCCACCCCGCCCTCCCGCGGGGCCGGAACACAGAGAACTGCCGTGGAGTTGTGCCACTTGGGTAGTGCCAGGCGAGCTGAAGATCTTCACTCCCATGTACTATGTCGTGGCCGAAAAGATTTAGGTAGCATATGCACAATTTGCAGGTCGAGCCACTAGTGCCTGAATGTGCCTGCAGTCCTGTTACAGACATGGTCTACACGGGTGCAGATCCGTTGGCCATCCAGGTGTCACTCGTTTTCCCTCGTGTCACTCATGTTTTTCGACCAACCAGCGCTTCTCGCATTTTCCAGCTTGCGGTGGCTGGCCCGAGAGAATCAGAGGGTTCAGAGCAGTTGATCCTTCCGACGTTGATTGAGTCAAATAGGTCAAGCTTCTGGAAACAGGCCTTGCCGCAGGTGTGCTTCATCGCGCACCCACAGTTGTCCCTATCTCAGAGGCCGTCAGACGACAGCCGTGGTCAGAGTGTGCCGTGTGCGCCAAATGACGTGATGCCGGACAGCTGTGTGGGATCAGACCGGGCTTAGATGCATTGATGGAGCGAAACTATCACTACAGCAGTAGGTTTCCCTTACCCGCAAAGCCGGGGTTTCCAGCAACTGCTTGTTCGTGAGTATCTCTCAACTGCCCTTTCCAGACAGTCCCCAAACGAACTCAAGGGTTCAGGGCTCATGGCTTCTACCTGCTCACGAACCCTACGAAGACCATGCCGAGCTCTGTGGTCCACTCTTTGCTGGGGCTGTGCTCTCTCCTTGGGTTGGGAGGTCGCCTTCTGTGGGTCAAGGCCTGGAATGGCGGAAGAGATGGCCAATATGGCTACTACTAGAAAGGCAGCAAATGGCTTCATGTTCTTCAACATGCAGGGATCCGAAACAGAGAAGTTTGTGGTGGGGAAGATTTTCCCATTGGTCAAAGACTTGCCAAACGATTTTTCGGCCTTGGACTGGCAGCCGCTGGATGCAAGGGGGACGCGTTATTTCAATGCTATGGACCCAACCTGTGCGAAATACTACGCAGCTGCAAAGCTTGACTCCTGGCCCCCTACCAGGCAGGACGAGTGGAAGTCCAGGGGTGGACGAAGCTTGGCAGCTAACGGCACCCACGGCGCCCCTTCCCGGCTTTCTTCTTTTTTCTAGCACAGCAGACGAGATTCTTTAAACTTCTTTGACTCTTTGTGCCTTTGTGTAAGCGGAGCGTCCCCGCCCAGGAGATAGCAAAGTTGATGTGGACTTCCTGGAGTTCGCCCCTCCAACGCTACCTTTGAAACTGCGTGCTGGTACCGTGGACGTTGCCTTGTTGCAGCCTAGCGCTGCGACGGACATGGGGAAGAAGCTCTACCGCCAGATCTTCCGCGAGACGGCAAGGGTTCTGAAACGTAAAGGCCAGTTCCTCGTGTTCACTTCCAGATCTGAGAGATTGCCTGACACGTCACAGAATTACTTTGAGATTGATGATGCAGAAAAAGGCGGGGACGGAGTTACCTATTACTTGCTCACTCGCAAAGCGAGGAAAAAGAAGAAGAAGAAGGTACAAGATGACAAAGATGAGATTCAACAGCCTCGGCAGAAGGTCTTGGGCTTTACGCTGAACGAGCTCGAAGATGCCCTGGAAGACTAGCGCCGAAAGTTCTCCTAAAGGTGATTTGAGGCTCAAGACATTGCGCGAGGGGCAAGAAAAGTGAATTGACAATGAGCTTGCTGTTCGTTTCAGCATCTGAGGAGGATCTCTGCAAGCTGAAAGGGAGGATTCTGAGAACTGAGGCACAGGTACTTCTCCGAGTTTCATCCCGCGATTAGTTGGCTGATAACGCGGCAGCCTCGGTAATTGCCGAAGTTGAGTTCACTCCACAAACTTCGTTTACTCTCAGACTTCTTTCAGCCTCCCTCGACTCAGGAAGCAAGTGCCAACCATCATCATTGGTGCTTCCGATCCGGATCCATCCTGGAAGCAGGAACAGATCCAACATGATCCAACAATGGACAAGAAACTCTTTGCGTGTGAGCAGAGATGCCCGCCTAGGGTTGCATTACAGGGCGACAATGGCCTGCCATCTTCTTGACACGAGGATGAGCAGCTGCTCAGAAAGCTGGGTGCTGACCTTGTTGTGCGTGCCTTAAAAGGGTTCCCTTTCACCTTCGTCATGGGTGTTGTAGTGTCGCGATGTTCAGGTCACTAAGAGGGAGAGCCCCTATCCGATGTGCCTGCCTGGGAACTCAACAGTCAAGAAATGCAGCCAGCGTCCCATTTGTGCGGTCGCAGGCCACAATTGCATTGTGCTTTAGACACGACAGTCTGGTCGTTGGCCATCGTGAGGTCACATTATTGGCTTCTGTGGAGGAAAAGCGCCTCCATCGGCAATGAGACATGTGAATTGCCAGCAGTTGCGCCAGCAGCTTGTACAACAAACAAGGCGATTGAGCGAGACAAGCTCATGAATGCCGGGAGCTCGCGGAAGTTGTCCCGTACGTAGAGTCATGGAGTCCAGCTGATTTTTTCTCGGGCCTTCTTCTTGATCTGCGATTCAGGTCAAGCTGGATCTGCTTGCGCAGGACTACAGCGTGCGGTAGCCGGACGTCGGCAGAAGCAGGAGACAGCAGGATCATCACCTACCTCGTATCGTCGCTGTGGTGCTCACGTCGCCCAAGTCCGCCAGAGAGGGCAGCCGGCAGCCTGCGTACCGGACATTACCAGACCACGTTTCGTGACTTTGAGAAGGCGGCCAATAGGAGATCCAAAGACCGGAGAGAGCCTCTCAATCACGAGAGGTGGCGATGGCCCCGTGCCAGAAAAAATGCAAGGAGTTTGGGAAGCTAGGGCGCATATGTGGTCGTGTGCAACCCTAAACCCTAGAAAAGGAGAACCTTAAACCCTCAACCCTAAAACCTTAACACCCTAAAGCCCTCGGGCCTAAACACCAAAAGTCCGAAAAACAAACCCCAAAACCCTAAACTCTAAACCCGAAACCCAAAAACCAACCCACACCCACACAAAAATCACCTCATTTTCTACCACCGTTTATACTACAGCAATTTTACTGTAGGGCCAGGGCCGTAATTCATTTCAGGTGCCCTCGCCTGTGCTCATTGCCTATGCTGCAACATTTGACTGCCTTAAATCGGGGGTTCAAGGGCTCCAAGCCCTTCTGCTTCGCTGGCACTGCAAGCTCCAGCTGCGAGCCCAGCCACGCGCATCGCATTCCTTGCTCTCGCTGCTCGGGACCACCCCGCAGTGCAGAGCTCTGTTCTGCAGAGGCTACAAACCCGTGACGCGATGAGACCCTTGTCATCCTGCGGAAAGGCTGTTTGATGGCCTTTGCCTGAGTGCATCTCATGCTTGTAGGAAGCGAAGCGACATCATAGCACAAGAAGCCGCGCGGAAGCGCACGCACACCCACATAGTACCTTGTCAGTGGTCGTAGCACAAGCGCCAAGAGAGATGCCCATAACTTTAAGTTCGCTGGAGAGCCAAGGTATTGGTTTCAGCGAAAAACATGCCGGCATGATGTTGAATGGTCCGCACCTTGAACCTGTCAAAATTCTCTGAAGCTTGTGTCGGCGCTTCACACGCAGGCCGAAGCAACTGAAGTCGGCTTCATCTACCAGCGAGAGACTGAGCAAGGTGTCACCAGCTATTTCCTACGCTTTGAAGCTCCTGTTATCTTTGGGTATCCTGGCTTTCGTCTGGATGTACTTTTTTGGGAATGCGAGGTGCGTTCTATGTGGATCCTTTGCTGCTGTGAACTTACCATGCAATCACCGCGCCCATGGCGAAGCCTGATTTCGTCTGAGGTGTGGGTAGTTGATGCTTTAGAACCCACAGAGGCCTGGCTGGGTTAGGGCCGAAGAATTCTTCGTTGAGAAGGATTGGCATTGCCAGGTGTCGCAACGAGCCAGTGCTCTCAGTGCCCGACTCAAAGGTTCTTTATGGCGTCAAGGAATGTCAGAGCGTGAGAGTGTCTCTGTACATGCGACTCCTAGCGCGCACAAGATCGGAAGCAGGGGGCAGCGTGCAGCATGTTGCTTTCAGCAAAAAACAGCAACATGCTTCAGCAACATCTCCAAGGTGTCAGTGCAGTCATGTTTTCATGGGTTCTTTGTACAGTGTGTCCTACCCGTGGAACCTTTGGCCCAAAACCGACAGGGCCCTTGAGTCGCTAGCAGCGCCTGCCATAAAAGCTGCGTTGCTGCTGTTTACCAACACTGGTAGCGGAGCGAGTGTAAGTCGGGACCTTGGGTTGACCGCATCCGCCCTACCACCCTCTGAGAGGTCCACGGACCCAGAGGTTTTTACCTTTCGTGCACCCGCCCTTGCGGCTGAGCGTGCCCCACTGCACCTCGCCTCGGCGGAGCGTGCCCCACTGCACCTCGCCTCGGCTGAGTGTGCCCTACTGCACCTACCGACCGAGCGTGCCCCATTGCACCTCGCTTCGGCTGAGTGTGCCAGCTGCACCCCGCATTTTGCGGCGAGTGCCCTATGCCCCCGCCGCAACAGCGGACGTGGAGGGCAAACGCCGGAGACCGGCACGAGCCAGAGGAGGAGGACGACTACACGGAAGAAGAAGAGGAAGAAGAAGAACCTCCTCAGACGGACCCCGTGGTGCCGAGTTCTCCAGGCCGAGCGCCCCCGCAGCAGCAGCGTGTGGCGACCAAGAGCCAACCACCGCTGCCACCTCCGGCGGCGCCTGAGCGCGCCCCGTCAGGGAAGACGAAGGAGGAAAGGAAGAAGGAGAAGAAGGAAAGGGCGCGCAGAGAGAAGAAGGAGCAGAAGGAGGCAAAGAAGGCACGCAAGGAAGACCGTGCAGAGGCTCACGAGGGACGAAAGGCCCCGGAGCAGAAAGGAGCCCAGGCGGCCCAAGACGGAGCACCCACGAGGGAACCACTTCCCCGGGTGCACAGCGTGGCAGCTGCCAAGGCGAAGAGGGACGCTGCCCTCGCCACGACGGCCGCCAAGGCGAGGCCCCCGAGCAACGACACTGCGGACGGGGAGCCACCCCTTACGCCAAGGGCGCGTGCTGCGGGACACAACCCCTACGAGGACGACCTCTACGATGGAGACCCCAGCGCCGGTGGCAGTGCACAGGGAAGCCAAGCTACCCAGCTCACGCCACCCGGTCCTCCACCCGTAGTTCCCGGCCTCGGCGACGGGACATGGGTGTGGATCGCGCAGCCCGCTGGTCACTCCTACTGGTTCTTTGCCCCCGCGACAACGCCAACGTCACGTGGAAGCGAACGGCCACGAACACCACCGAGAGGTCCGGAGCGGCCTCCGGCGGCGACGCGCGGCAGGCCGCCGTGCGACTGGCGAGACTACGACGGTGACGACAGCAGGGACTCCCGGGACTCCCGCCGTAACCAGCGTGGTCGCTCGACGCGCCGGGCGCCGCCGCGAACAAGGCAACGTTCGCCCACCCCGCGCAGAGACGCGGAGCGACCCCCACGCGCGCCAAAGGGGAAGTCGCAGAAAGGCAAAGGAGCCAAGGGCAGGGGGAAGAAAGGAAAGAAGGAAAGAGTCTCCGGCAAAGGCACAGGAGGAGACTACAAGCGCCGCAACCGCCCCGGACTGGCCCAGAGGCGCCGCCGGCGGGAAGCGCAGGAAAGGGCAGCAGGCCCTCCGCGCCGCCCGCGCGCCAAAGAGGAGCCCCGGGACGACGCGCCGGTGAAGGAAGAGGCCGCGGAGGGAGATGAGAGACCCCCGGCCGACAGGCGTGGCGGCCACCGCCACGACAACGACGAGCCCAATGATGAAGGTGACGATGAGGACGACGAAGAGCAGGCCGAAAGCGAGCCGGCGACGACGGACCCCATCGTCGACCTCACTCCGTCCGAGCTTGGTGAGAGGCCTTCGACGCCCAGTGGCAAGGCAGCCAGCACGGGAAGGCCCTGCAAGCCTCCAAGCGCTTCCGGAAGGTCTTCAAGGCCTCGAAGCGGTCCTGCCCCCTTGTCACCACTGGCACCCGGGCTTGGCTCACCAGCTCGACTGTCCAATCGGACACCAAGCGCCCTCGGCTTGAGCGGAAGCGCCAAAACCTGGGACCCCAGGAGCGGCCCTGCCCCCGGCGTGAGATGGAAGAGCGGTGCACCACCAGTGCCGCCCCGCTACGCGGCGGAAGCCAAGGAAGTCGGAACTTTCGACCGCTACGCCAGGAGGGTACGCCTGTGGGCAAAACGGGCTTCCGGCTGGATGACGGATGGAGACGCTGCGCTCCTCCTCGTCGAAAGCCTGACAGGCGCAGCAGAGCGCGAGCTGGAGTTCGTGGAGCTCGCGACGCTCGAAGCCGAGGGAGTTGAAGGAGTGCTCAAGAGGCTGGAAGCCGCGTCCAACGAGCAGCTCGTCTACCGCAAGCACCACTATCTCCGAGGATGGGAACAGGTGCGACGCCTTGGAGGCGAGTCCATGCGGACCTACGTGCGCAGGTTCGACCAGCTCCACAAGCAGCTTGCGCATGTGGGCGTGGACGTGGCAGCCATGTACAGTGGCGAGGCCCTCGGCCACCGGCTCCTCGAGAGGTCTGGTTTGTCCTCCGAGCAGGCCCGGATGGTGCTGATCGGCTCGAGCCAGTCCTTTGAGTACGCCCCCATCCGGGACTCGCTGCTGTTGCAGTACCCGGACACGCTCCCTGTTCCCCCCATCGCCAGTGGCCCTGGGAGTGGCAAAGGGAAGCCGAAGGGCGACAAGAACAGGTCGCAGAAGGTCCACGTGACCACCCACGACGAGGATGACCACCAGTCCCCGGAGGCACCGGACCAGAGTCACCCGGACGTGGACGAGCTCACCAGCGCCCTTGAGGTGCTGACTGTGACAGCCCAGAAGCTCAAAGCCTTTACGCAGGGCAGACGATGGTCGGACGGCAAGGGCAGCCCCACCAGTCCGTCCAAGAGACCTCCTGCCACGGGCAAGCCCTCCTACCACCACGGTAAAGGGAAGGGCAAAGGCGACAAAGGCAAGGCCTCGAAGGGCAAGGGTCCCTCGAAGGTCCATGTCGCCGAGAACCTCGAAGAGGAAGGCGCCGACCATGGAGACCATGAAGATGCCGAGTGGCACGACCCCAACGAGGCGCCAGAGGTAACTGAAGGAGACGAAGGAGAAGGTGACTACGGCCAGGACGACACCTACGAGTCCTTCTTTGTCTGGATGACAAACTGGGAAGGCCAGGCAGACGAGCACCCAACCACGGTACCCCCGCACGTGTCACAGGTTCTGGCGTCTGCGCCAGACACCGCGGCAGGGCTCATGGTGGTGGATACGGCGTGCCAAAAGACCTGCATAGGCCGCAGAGCCTACCTGGCCCACTGTGAGGTCCTGCGACAGTTCGGCCTCCGGTGCTCCTGGACTCCCGAATCGGAGTACTTCAAGTTCGGCGCAGGCCCTCCAAAGAGGTCATCGATGTCGCTGGCCATTCCGGCCGCCATCGAGGGGAAAGCGATGGTACTCATTGCCTCGCTGCTGGAAACAAGCATCCCTCTGTTGGCCTCCCTGCGTCTCTTGAAACAGCTGGGAATGGTCCTGGACCTAACGAAGCAGTGCTGCCACCTGAGCACGCTCGGGGTCACCGTTCCCCTCAGTGTCACCCTCGGAGGGCATTTGGCCCTACGTGTCACCGACTTCAAAGAAGAGATGCCAAGATCTGCGGACACTTGGCACACGAAGCGAAAACAAGGTGAGGAAGTGGTTGTGGACCCAGCCTTGGTGCCTGCATGTGACCACGAGTGCGGTGTCGACTGTCACGCCTCTGTGTGGACCGCAGCTGTTGGCTCAAGCACTGTGTCAGCAACAACCCCCTCCTCGCCCCTAACCGCGCTAAGCGATGCACGGACCGGGCCACGTAGCACCACCGCCTCCGAGCTGGTTGGTCTCATGGCGCCGAGTCCTGGTGGAGCTCATGACCATGCTCCCCCGCTTCGTGCAGATGGCCCGACGATGCCACCGGCTGAACATAGGCCCCATCCGGTACCTGGTGGCGTCAGCCACTCCGGTGGAGGTCACACAAGACAACTGCACGCACCCACACACGCACATAAAGCGGCACGGGAACGCAACCGGCAGGTACGCAGAGTGCCGCTAGTGCGGAGTCCGCTGGAAGTGGGACGACGCCCGAGATGGCTGGGCATTGTGTCCACGATCGTCTGGGCGTTCTACGTTGCCCTTACCTACGGCAGCAACTACCTTGGAACCGACGGGTTCGACGGGAACCAGTTCCAAGGCCAAGGCCAAGAGTACCCTTTCTACCAGGAGGCAGGATACACAGAGGTTCCGCCCCCAGACCCGACGCGTTCCCGAGGAGTTCGACCTGGCGAGCCAGGCGAGCGGACAGACTGGGATGAGCTACGACCTGTCCCCTCCCGGGAGCGACGGGGAGTTCTACGATTGGGACCTGGCCCAGAGCTGAAGAAAGGCCAGATGAAACAACTGGCGTCGCAAGCCAGGAAGGCGCACCGGGCCCTGACCCTGGAGCAAGCGACTCTTCAGCGAGAACTCATCCGAGCTGCCGATGTCCGAAGGAGAGTTGTATATGGGCGCGACCTCCTTCAAATAACGACATGTGAGAGTGGGCAAAACATGAAGGCCATGGGGCTCAACACGGTGGAGCCCTCGTGGGACATCGGAGTTCCCAAGGGTCGAAAGGCCCTCACCGAAGCCTTCGACTACCACAGGCCCCTGGTTGCTGCGGCTAGGCTGACCTCAAGCACAGCCCACACGCGACCAGAGACTGTAGAGGCAGTCCTCAAGCTGCTCAAGAAACAGCAGCGAAGAGGGTACTATTGGACTCTCATCGCTCCCAGGGACCACCCTGTGTGGAGCATCAAGGGGATGGGTCAGCATCTCGAACAAAGTCACGCTCATGTTGCTGAGGCCGACGAAAGGATAGCCTCAAACCATGAGTGGTTGGCTCGCCCAAACCCCGATGCCACCCCTGCAGGACTGGCCGAAAGAGTCCGCAGGGTCGTGAGGGAGATAGAACCTACAAGGTTCCACCAAGAAAAGGACGAGCTACCCCTCACTCCAGCTTGTGGTATGTGGGACAGAGTGTCAACCAAGCCCCCGTTCCACGAAACTTACTACCTGGACTACCAACAAGACGAGCGCGAGTGGCGGACCGTCATGGGTCAAGTGGAACAGGTGTTCCGGACAAGTGCTACGCTGCAGATCACCCTGATTCCCGACCATGACATACGAAGACGAGTGGAAGAGCTGTTCCCATGGGACGTGGGAAGAGTGCAATTGGCCAAGTCACCAAAGGCCAGGAGGTTTCCTCGAGACATCCCATTCACACATAGAGGCACAATCCTCTTGTACAACGATGACGAGTTGGTGTGTGAATCCGAAGATGTGGCCAACATTGCATTCCCACGTCAAAGGTTCGCTAAGCCTGTAAGGTACGCCATCTGCGTCTATGGCAACGCGCCCGAGGACCCGAGTGATGTGCCGGCGCCCCCGGCAGCCACCGGTCCACCGGTAGCGGACCCCGAAGTCCCGCCGGAGGAAGTCCACGGCGCGGACGTGACCTTCCCAGGCTGTCAAGCGCCACGTGAAATCAAACGAGCCGTGGCTCGACTTCACGTGAACTTAGGACATCCGTCAGCTGCCGACACCGTGCGCATGCTGGCCCAGAGCGGCTCCGTGACGCCAGAAGCGATCTCGGCCGCTAAGGCACTTTCTTGCGCCTCTTGTCTGCGCTTGAAAGGGAACACCCCGGCACGGCCCTCCCGACTGACAGATCGGTTCGTCGGACAGCTGGGCGACAGCATGCAAATGGATATCTTCTATTCGCGAACGGTTGACGGAACGAACTATCCACTACTTGGAATGGTAGACGAGGCTACCAACCTTCAGCAGGTGTGCGTCCTAAAGGACCGCAACCCGAAAACCATTATCGAGGCGTTCCGCACGACCTGGGTACGCCCGTTTGGTTTTCCCCACAAAATCACCCTGGACCAAGACGGTGCGTTCATGGGAGATTTCTGGACCTACCTCATCGACAACTCCACGGAAGTGGACTACATTCCTCCCGAAGCCCACCACCGGCTAGGCAAAGCCGAGAGGTGCAATGCGGTCTACCGCGAGGTACTCAACCGTGTGGTCGACAGCATGGCCGCTGCCACCCGCGAGGACTTGGAAAAGGCCGTGGACGCAACTACCCACGCCATTAACACCATGCCCCGCACACGAGGACTGTCGGCCTATGCCATAGTCTTCGGCCGCATTCCCAGGGTGCCCGGCGAGCTCTTAACGGACGATGCGTCCCTGGCGGCCCACATCCCCCTGGAGGAGCACAACCGCCACACCATCGTTTACAGAGCCGAAGCACAGAAGGCAGCGGCGCAAGTCAACGTGGACCAACACGTGAGGCGCGCCCTCCTTCGGAAAACCGCGCGTATGAGAGTTGACGACATCACACCTGGTGCTAAGTGCGCCGTGTGGAGGTCCCAGCTCCGTGGCAAAGGCCCCCGAAAGCGAGGCGGCTACATCATAGGACGACTAGTCACTTTTGATGGCCACTGCACGTGGGTGCAACTTGGTACCCAGACCGTCAAAGTCGACCGCAACCAGCTCAGACCGGCTTATGGCTTCGAAGCATGGTCCCCGACCGACGAAGACATCCGTGCCCTCAAGGACGCTGAAAGAAACTTCCTGAGCGGACAAGTCGAGGACTATCAGAACGAAGGCCCGCCGGAAGATGAACCGCTTGTTCCGGAACTCGAGTTTCCAACAAGCCCCGGTTCACCGGAGCAGTTTTCCGCGTTGGACGCTCCACCAGCCTCGGTGCCTGGTATACCGGTTCCGCCGGAAAAGGTAAGGAGAACAAGTGCCTCGTCAGACGCACCTCCACTTCCACCTCCAGCGGAGCCGCCACCGCAGGCCATGGACACCGACACGGCAAGCCAAGGGACAAAGCGAACCGCGGAGGCACAGTCTGGAAGAACAACGCCCTCCAAACGAAGTGCCCGACCAAGCTTCTCCTCGAACCTGGTCTGTGAGCACGACGAAATCTTCCTGCGACCTCCTGGCTGGGACGGCTCAGACTGGCAGCCCGACCACCCGGAGAGACTCTCCGCACTGCCGCAGGTGTTCGCCTCCGAGCACGCCGCGCCGGCAATACCATGCCCCGTCGAAGAGGGCATCGAGGATTGCCACTCCTCTTGGCAAGTTTGCTACGTCGGAGACCAAAGAAAGCTAGCCAACGTCGAGAAGCTCACCCGGAAGGAACTCAAGGCGCTGAACAGGGAAGTGCCGTGGCGCGACATAGTCCGGCAAGGAGGAATCGTGTTCGACAAGTACGTCGAGTCAGCTCGACGCGAGCACGAACAGTGGGAGTCTTGGGCCCCCATCCGTCCCTTGTCCGACGAGGAGGCGACCGCTGTTATGCGCGACCCCTTGTTGAGAACCCGGATCTTGAAGTCTCGCGCGTGCTACCGCGACAAAGCTCAGGGTCAAGGCGACCTCCAGGCTAAAACGCGGGTAGTAGTACTCGGACACCGCGATCCGGACTTGCACCACATCTCCAGAGATGCGCCGACTCCTACGCGGCTGACAGAAAGCATTCTGCTTTCGGTGTACATCTCAGGTCGAAACCGGAAGTTCCTAAAGAACGGACGCCGGTGGAAGTTGTGGTGTGCCGACGCCACAACGGCATTCCTCCAAGGTTCCCAAGATGAAGGGGAGCGCCCGCACAAGCTCTACATGATGAGCCCTCGCGACCCCATCCTGGCAAAAGCAGGTGCCTTTCCTGCAACCTTGTATGAGGTAACGGGCTCAGTCTACGGCTTGGCAAATGCCCCTCGACTATGGAGCCTCGAGGTGGGTAAGCGCCTCCTAAACGCCGGCTTCAGGCCGCACGCCCTTGATCGCATGTGCTTCCTGCACTACGACCCCCAAGGCTGCCTTGACTGCATAGCCCTGGTATACGTGGACGACTTCCTAGTCACTTACGCTGACACCTTCAAGCTGGACGTCCTCACCAGCTTGTTTCGCTGGGGACGCACCTCCTCCGATGAAGATGTCATCACCTTTAAGGGCAAGCAGCTCCGGACGGTCAAGGAAAACGGCGTGTATGTCTTGCGGGTCACACAGACGGAGTACATTCGCTCCCTGATTCCCGGCAAGATTACGCGGCAAAGGAGCCGTGAGAACCCCAAGCTCACGGAGTCTGAGCTTTCCGAATTCCGCTCTTGCTGCGGAGCACTACAGTGGCTGGTTGGACAGACCAGACCCGATGGAGCCGCCTGCGTGTCCTTGACGAACCGGCAACGACTCCAGCCTGGCAGAGTTGAAGCAGCTCTATGGCTTGATGGAGTACTTCAAACGTACCGACGTCGACGGCCTCACCTTCCACGGCATTCCGCTCAACGAGGAGACGGTCATAGCCACATATGGCGACTGCTCATGGGCAAATGCCGCAGACTATAAGTCTCAAGAAGGCTTGATCGTGTGCCTCACGACGCCCGAGGCTTTAAGTGGGAGCGCGCCGGCCGTACTCCTCGACTGGAAAAGTACCCGTACTCCACGCGTGGTACGATCGACGTTAGCGGGAGAGGCTTACGCAGCCGACGACGCTATCGATCGAGGCGTTCTGGCAAACCAGATGTTTTCAGAGATTATTTTCGGGTGTGAAGCAAACCCCGTCAATAACCTAAAGACACTTCGCCACTGTCACGCCACGGACTGCAAGTCGCTGTATGACGCAGCCATAGCAGCCAACTTCAACACCGAAGAGAAGCGGGTCGGCTTGACAATCCGCGCTATCCAGGAGACCATCGCTCCGCAAGATATGCGCTGGGTTCCCACTACCGCAATGTGGGCCGACGGCCTTACGAAGATCTCAGACAGTCTGAGGGCCACGTTCCTCGACTGGCTCCGCAACCCCAGGGTGCAGCTGAGGTCCGAGGTCTGACCTTCTCTTCCGTGCCGTAGTGCGTAGCCCACAACGAGCTACCCGGCAGCAAAACACGACAGAAGGTGGCTACTACGACCCCTACCTGTCTTTCCGACCTGGAAGCAGCTACGGTTCATTCCGGCTGACTTCACTCCATATGGTGGAAGCCGCCAAAGTCTAAGACTTTATGGGCTGGCTTGGGGAAGCAATGCTGACCCATACGAGTGCATGCCCTGCACGGCTTTTGGCCCAACAAAAAGTTGGGAGTGTCAGTGCAGTCATGTTTTCATGGGTTCTTTGTACAGTGTGTCCTACCCGTGGAACCTTTGGCCCAAAACCGACAGGGCCCTTGAGTCGCTAGCAGCGCCTGCCATAAAAGCTGCGTTGCTGCTGTTTACCAACACAAGGTACGCCTTCGAGACGTACCCGTTGCGTCATTGTCTTCGAAGTACCGTGAAAGAAGTATTTGTTTATCATCGCTCTTGGCTTGCCCGATAGCGCACTCCATCAAGATCTGCTAAATATTTCTCTATCATCGCTGTTGGCTTGCCCGATAGCAGCACTCTATCAAGATTTGCTTTCACGAACTGGTGCAGCATTTTGGTGTAAAGCATTGGCCTATGCAGCATGTGTGCAGCCTGCCGTGCTGGTGCAGCACTCCTTGCGGTCATCCACCTTCTCCTAGCATTCGTAGTGAAGCAAGTACCTCCGCACACCGGAAACGTGTTCACGTAACATTCCGTTCATCCAGTGTTTCCCATTGCGTGAATGTGTGTCAGTGTGTGTAAGTGTGTGTGTGTGTGTGTGTGTGTGTGTGTGTGTGTGTGTGTGTGTGTGTGTGTTTCTATGGGCATGGGCTTATGGACCGGCAACAGAGGTACGGGCCAGAAAGTGCTGCAAAAGGACGCGTGGCACTTGAGCCGATCGCCCCTTCGCTTTGCACCGTCAACGACTTTTCAAAGGTCCATGCTGCTGAAGGAGAGCTCTTGGAGGACGCTTTTCATTGCTTTACCAGCGTTCCACTCTTTCAGAGAAGTGGTTTTGAGGACATCCAGAAACGATTGTATCCCAAGGACAGAGCCACCGGGACCTCAAAGCCCTTACTGCTTGCTGTTTGTTCTGTTTCCTGGTGAAGGACAAGCAAGATGAGCTTCCTTGCGCACTCCTTCCTTGCACCGTGGCATCAATAGCTGAAACGTCAAAACTGGCAGCGTCGGCTATGTGTGTCTGATATTCGATTCGACAAGCTGATCTGTCATTGTCGTGAGTAGCATCCGAGTACTTGTTTCTGTTGATGCCGCGGGTCTCTGGGAGAGCCGCTCGAAATGCTTTGATTCTTTCAAGTGATTGTCAGACGGACATTTCCCATCTGACCAAGATCATGTGAAAACCGCAAGGCCTAGAAGGCAGGTGCTATGCCTGTGTGCGTGATGTCATGGCATGTTGTAGTGCACTCCGCCATACTCCACCAAAATCCGCTGTTGTCGGATTCGGTTACAGGAACTTCAAACATGCCAAGAGTTATGCTCCACTTGGATGAACCGAGGCAGCACCTGCATTGAGATCTTTGAGGGCAGACTGTTCATGCAGTGGCTAGACGACAGGTTTGGATCTCAGGGGGTTTTCTCCTCGCTCTCGCCAAGACTTCAAGATGTTTTTTCTTTTGCAAGAGTCCTTGCAGCCTGAGGGCAAATTGTGAAAGACCTGTTGCCTTGAGTCCGCAAATCGCCGTGGCCTTGGTAGAGCCGGGTGTCCCGCATGATTCCCTGCCGTAAGACTTCAGCGTGACACGAAGCGTCATTGGGCTCAAGGCAATATCCTTTGAAGCTGACGAGCCGCCACCTGCGTACATTCGGAAGGCTGACATATCGGGATGTGTTTCGCGATGCTTCGCGTGAATGCTCCATGTTAGTAGCCATGCTCCTTCTCATCTTGCCCAAAGAAGAAACGTCTGCGCAGGCAGGCAAGTGGTCCTTGGCCCAGGGGGTCGGCCCCAAGGATGCCTGATCTGTACACATCTGTACACATCCGTATACATCTGTACACATCTGTACACATCTGTACACATCTGTACACATCTGTACACATCTGTACACATCTGTACACATCTGTACCGTAGCAAATTGGCAAGATTCTTCACCTGCTCGATGGTGGAACTGTGGACAGCCGTGGAAACTGGTGGGCAGGACTTGGAAGTGAAGCTTCCCTTTCAGCTGCCTGCCGGACAGTTCAAGATGCTGATCTGAGCTCAGCGGCTTCGTGCTCTCATGTGCTGCATTTCACGGTTTCAGAGTTCTCTTACATTCGCATGATCTTCCACGCTGGCGTCCTTGTACTCCATGTACTCCATGTACCATCTTTTATCTTTCGTTCCGCTCCTTCAGGCTTCCTCCTGTCATACCGGCTTTGAGACCACCCTGTTGGCAAAAGAAGGGTCATGCTGGCTACCGTTGCTGTCATGTATTCCTGAAAATCAGGCTGTGCCCACAGCCGCCTGGCGTGGGTCATGCTTGAACTGCAATGTGTGGTGCTTGAAGGTGCAGATGAGCAGGACGATCCAGGAACCTGGGAGGCTGGTCGATTCCCGTGGCAGATCAACATACAGGAGCACATGCACGTCCGCGTGGAAAGGAAAGACAGTATTTGATCGAGCGCTTCACGCTCCTCGCAAGCTGGCAGAATGAGAGCACAGCGGGTAGCGCAGATGCGGCAGTGACTGAGTGCCCTCACCAAGTTGACTCCTGAAGTCGTCGCCAGGTAAATGCCAGCTCACAGGCCCTTTCACAGGCTCTTTCAAGCTCCGTTCGGCTTTTTCTATCATTTTTCCTCATGCTTCATGTGGGTTCTCTTCTGAGACAGGCCAAGAGGAATGCTTCCAAAGCACCGTCCCGTGCTCCACCAGTTGGCCAGGCTAGACCCAGGATGACCCAGGTATCATGAAGACTCCTGCGATGATCTGTGATGTTCACGGTGGCAGGCGCTGCCTTTCATTTCAATAATGCTTGCGGCTGCGGAGGAGGCCAAAGATCTGCTGTGGTGGCAGCACGCACAGAATGTAAGTGTCAGGCGGCCGAAACTGCAAAGTGCCGTATGGCAAAGGGTCTCAAAGGCCCTTCTGCCTGCGATGCCTCTGGGGTTAGTTGTGCCATGTTGTGCCTTGGTTCCGACTCTGCCAGTGCTCTGATGTTCATGCCCAGCTATTCGGTGAAGTGACGCCTCTTTGTGGCTCAAGATAGTGGGAGAGTTACGTTACAAGTCGGCGGCTGGGTGGACGCCTTTCGGCCCTCGAGCATGGCTTGTATGCAGGCTGGCATGGCTGCGGCCCCATGGATGGATCCTTCAATGCAGATGGCTGCTGGCCCGTCACCACATCCCGCTCCGGTTGCACCTGCAGGCATTGGCATAGTGTGGGCTTTCTTCATGGAAGTTGTACAGGCTTGAAATGAATGCAGCATCCTGCAGTTGTACAAGTTGTACAGGCCCCAGCCAACCGCTTACGATGGTTGCTCCAGCCAATGCGTTCTCGGGAGAAGCTGGCCGTTATCCGTACCAACCCTAGCGTTGTTGGGGAATTCCGGCAAGTTCGGGTTCTTTTGTTGTTTAAGGCTTCGCTTGCTTGTTGCTGAGGTGGTATCGTGTGGCCTTTGCGGGTGGGGTTGATCTTCGTCATGGACCAAGTGTGGAAGCACCTCGCACTGGAGAAACGCTGCTTGGCAGATTCACAGGTGTTCAATGATGTTCGTAATGAAGGCCATGAAGGATATGTGACGCCAGGCTCTGCCAGAACGCCACGCTTGCAGTTGCAGAAGAAATTCTTGGGGCTGATGGGCGCGTCTATCTTCGCCTTGCAGATGGAAGGGGCTGGGCCTTTGATGACTCGGCTCTCTTTCCTCATGACCCTTCGGTGGTGTGGCTTGGCATGGCTAACATTGGCTAACTAGCTAGCTAGCTGAAGCTCCTGACGCTCAGATTGCATGATTGCAGCGGCAGTGTTGTGACTTTGTTCCGGTTCCAGGCGTGGCTATTGGCAACCTGTGTCTGTGGTTCCACCTGGGGCAAATGCAGCAGCTGTCGCTGCGGCTGTGGCAAATGCCGGCACTGCTGGTACAGCAGCAGCTGCCATGCCAGGTGCGGAGGCACCAGCAGGCAATATGATGGGAGGCAAGCCCATGGAGTATGGAGCCATGGGCAACCCTCAAGGAAGAGGTGGCGTGAACCCCTGGATTCTGAATTAGGCAGATTAGATACCCACATGTGGTATAAGGACGCTTTGCCCTTTCAAAGACTTTCAAGTCATGGCACTGACAAGAGCAGCAACGCTTGGTCAGCCCGTACATATGTCGTGCCACTCCATTGCGCTGCAGCTGTAGATTATCAATAGGCAAACGTGTAGCTGTGACACAGGCTTGTCCCCGCACTGTAACAGATCGCTTGTGCATGCTGCAACCCCTAGAAAACAGAACGTTGCACGCTCAAGCCGCAGCTGGACCGCAAAACGTAGCCCATGATGTGGGAGGCTTCTGACGGCATTGACATTGACGAAGCATGCAATGCTCTTGCCAGGAGCAAATGGTGCTCGGTATGTCAAGATTCCACTGCTCGCCATGGCTCAGGCATGTCAGGGAATTTGCTTCACTTGCATCACGACAGCCGCCTCGTGCATCTGCAGGTGATCAGTCCTCTGGTGGAGTCTGAGTTGGCTGGTCTGGAAGTCGCGTGATGTGGGAAGTGCCCGAGCTCCTGGGGCCAACTTCACCTGCTGAGACGGACCAAGCATTCTTGAGATTGAGGGCTAGCAGTCGCCAACCTTTCAATCCTCGTGGATGCAGTGGGTTTGCTCAAGAGCATGCCGAAACAAGCAGCTTTCAATGCACACAACATTTGAACCGTGCCCAGGCCTGAACGCCTTGCTAAATCGGCTAAGTGTCTACCCACATGCCACGAAGTTACTTGAAGACAAGCAGTATCCGTACCATCACCAGCCAGCTTGTCCAGAGAATGCACGGCAGCTGATGCTCAGCAAGCAAGGCCATGTGGCGGCCGCCGGGTCCTTGGCCCCCTAACTCAGAAGGTTCTCGGGAATGGACTCACAATGCATCCGAGGTCATTTTCAAGGGACTATGACTCGACTCCCGTTGAACAGGCTTCTGCATCAGTAGCCTGTTGCTTAGAATCACTAAGTTGTGCACAGGCCCATCCTTGCCCATCTTGGTCACATTTATGTTCAAAACATCGCAGCATCAAAGAGCAGCTCAGCACTGACTCGACAAGGTCATGGAGCCAAAGTGTGATGCAAATCTTAGCAGCTGGGAGTTCAAGGCTTGCCAGCTGCTGTCACGACAGGCCAGAGGATGTTGGTATTCGCACTTGCCGTGCCGCATTCTGTAGCGATGAGCCTTTCAATTCAGGCTTTCGGCTACTGGAAAGTTGAAATCCTGGTAAACGCGCTGTCTGCCATGAAGGCGCGGTAGCGCAGACGCACTGGACTCCAATCATGCTTAGTGGCCCAGGCTCCTGTCGATCTAGTTTGCGTTCGGTGCCCTTCAGACGTTCGGCACCGGGCAGGCTACTCTCCCAGGCCGTATGCTGAAAGAGCCAGCTGTGAAGTGCAGACGGAGACGCTTATGCAGGCACAACCGAATTTGGATGTGCGCAAACCGCTTTTGGAATCCCTTCGAGTTCAGAAGAGGCGGACCGGCAGGGCTTTTCGAAGGAACATGTTGAAGTCCGCATCCGCTTTGCCAGTCCTTGTTCACGAACTGACGCATGCGTTCGACTTTGCCCGTGCCAAGGCTGGAATGCTCATGTCTGGTGCAAGACCACGGTGATGTGTTTTTGTGCACCTCCAAGGTTGACCCTGGCAGCTGTGTCCACATGGCAGCAACCACAGCACAAGTCAATGGCAGTCGATATAAGTCAACAAAGTGCATCCAGGCAGTGCATCTAATTATCCAATTGTGACCGAAAGGCTTGTACGGAAATCCGTGCCTGGAACCTAAGTGGTGTCTGGGGCCCTACACTGCTGCAACTTCACGAGCATCTTGCTCGGGCTGCCTCTCAAGACATTGAAAGGAGTGCGACTTGTGGACCAACTCCTTCAAATACCTGGGGGAGGTTCGGAAACACCGGAAACATCAAGCGCCACGTGCTCGTAGCAGTCGAGTCGATTAGCACAGTTTTTGTGAGTCTTGTGTGCAGGACATGATCAATCGAAAGCAACAATGTGTACGCGATGGCGCCCTAGCATCGCTGCTCGAAAACGAGCGCTGCCAGGCTCTGCCGTAACAGAGAAATTGGAACATCGTTAGAATACTCCGACCGCCGTGCTATGCACTAGAGTACAGCGATCTGCAGGACAGGGCGCTGGCGCGGGCGGCTCTTCACGAGGTGAAACAACGATGCCTTATATACGTGTATATGTATGTATATATCTAGGCCATTATGTTCAGTTCTGCATGATATGTGCATGTGCTATCTTTTGGTGTGCTCGTGTCAGGCCTGGGACCAGTGCTGGAAAGACTACTGGCCCTTTACCACGCAGCCCGTGTGGTTCCTGATCAGTGCTGGGGGGAATTAAAGAAGGTCAGTACCTGCCATTAGAAGAAAGAGGGCGTAAGGTGTCACCAATTGGCGTCAGATTTTGTAGTCATGCTTTCGGTGCAGCAGGTTTTGGTAAACATGAATCAATGACCCTTGTCGTGACACAGTCTCGCTCACGGAACAAGGCCTTGTTTGCTTCGGGCTTCAAGTGCACCAAGCACGCCGTAGAGAGTCAGCCTCGCCAGCGCACCGTACTTCGTCCAGCCATGCGGCGTCCAAAGTGTGTCCGCAAACAGGCTCTGCTGGTACTTTTGCTAGTTCATGGTGCAAGCGGCTATTGTGGACGGGAGACTTGGATATTCTTGGCCGACGGTTCAGCTCGGCGCCGTCGTAGACCTAATATGCCCAAGTTCCATTTTTTAGGTAAACGAAGGTTTTTCCGCCGAAGAGTTCTCTGAGCACATGCCCGAGTGAACAGAGGCAGTCACTCAGGCATTCACGCAGCATTTGTGGCACATAATTATTTGCACGAGTACGCACACGTAAAGAGGCAGGGATGTCGGCCACACTGTGGTGTTCAGGCTGCACATCTCGTGGTGCAGCGCACGCCTAGTGCCGGTTTTGGCACCACACAATACTGCGGTTGACCTTCTGTCTTTGACCACTGCCTGTGTGCGCCTGTGCATTGTGGAGCCCGTGCAAAAACACCAGGAATGCTGTGGCCTTGTAGTGCTGTAAGGCTGGTAGGGGGATATGGGGCGGGGGGGGGGGGGGGGCGGCATGCTTGAGGGTCTAGGCTCGATGCTTGGTATCAAGTCTTCATCGCGCCAAGGACCCGATCGCTCTGCCTCCAACGGTGGAAATGGCTAAGCAGTTCTGGTCTTTCTTATCCACCTATTCAATGGACAAGTTCAAGTTTGCCATGCAAGAAGGCCATTTCTGCACCCTCATAGCATCAGTGTCCCACCATCCTTGACTAGAGTCGGATCATGGCGTGCGTGCTTTGCTTTCCTCCCCTGAAGGCGCCTGTCATGTGGAAACAGGAGCTCCTAAATGCTTGGGGACCGCAGTCACAGCTGTCGAATGTGCAGCTGAATGCCTCTCTGCTGCATGTTTGTTCGAGATGTCAGAGGCTGTGCAGGGCGTTTTTTGTGGACGAATTTAGGTGAGAAGAGTGGAGACTGCATCGCCTTTGATCGACCCAATGTTTACGGCAAATCTGGCTGTTGTTTATTTCCTGGTGGCAGCGCGGTTTCTGTGAAAGGGGGCAAGGACAAGGTCTGTTTCGTCTTGCAGTCTCCAGGAGAAGTTCGGGCGAAGGGAATTGGACACTTTGGTGAAGTTTGGAGGGTGCCTTCGTTCTTCAGCACAGTAGAGCTGTCCACCGCTGAAGATGGGCCACAAGCAAAGGCAGTCATGGACCTATGCTTGCCATGGTCTCACTGCAGTTTCCGAATCTATTCCTGTAGAGGTGAGCCGCTTTATGCCTTACACGCTCGGATGATGCAGAGCTTATCAGACCCGCTGCTCAGCATTTGGGCGTACGAGGTGCGAAATGGCACCGGGGACTATCTTGGGCGAACATCTGAGCTACAAAGCGGTTATCATCCAATCGAGATTTATGATGCGCACAACCGAAACGTGGTAACACTTGCTACGGTTTGGACCTCGTGGTCGGCCATGTTCTCTGGCACCTGGTACATCAACAATCAGTTTCCAGGCGAGCCCATTGAGAAGAATCCCATGTCCGATGCGCGCTTGGTGACGCTCATTGCCGCGCACCAATTTGCATCACAAGGATGGTTCGGTCCCTTCTGGTCAGTGGTGATCTTGGTGCTTCTACTCTGCGCCCTGTACCTTGGCATCCGGCGGTGCAGTGCCTCGGACAGCTCGATGTCCAAGCTTCTGTTGGGCGCCAAGGAGGAGTCCTCCTCCGAGGAGGAGCAGGCCGGTTGTCTCGGCAGTCCTCCTCCAAAGCGAGAAGTTCCGATGGTAGACCCAGTCGAGTATCCAAAACAGTGGCAATCAGCCTGTTAGCCTTCTGGAAATCCGAGGAGGGCGCTGGACCATTGCCAAACTCACGAAGCAGTTTGGGGTTTGTGTGCTTCATTGTGCCTCCCTATTTGTCTGTTTCACCTCCCTGCTGGCTAAGCCGCTGTAGATGACCGTTTCCTGCGTGGTGTATGCACACAGGAAAATGCAGCCAGCTTCATATCCCGACATGTGTCTGCTGCCCAACAACATGCTTTCACAGACGTCCTTGCAGAGCACCCTTCCCACTTGATGCCCATGTCTCCCAGAAGATCGCGCAGCCCTAAGGACCTGGATACACGCTGGCGGCAGTCTCCCATGCTTCGCTAGATACACCTCCAGTGCACTCGCTTAGGAAATCAAGTCGGCTCCAGTTGGTGCATTCGCTTCTTGTTGGACATTGTCTCGTGCAAAGTTGCAGATCCGGCCCATCTGAGCTTGCCTTTGCGTGCTGATGCCTTGGCTCAGAACAGGCCCTTCCCCATGTCCTCTGACCATCACGCATCATTGAATTTGGACTCGGCAGCCTCCAAAGATGGTGACTCCTGTGCAGACGTGGGAGCCTCAGCCATGCGACAGCTTGACGGGGCGGCGGAATGTGCCTTTCAGGTGGGGTGCTTTGGGAAATATGGTGCCTGAGCAGAAAGAGTTCGGAGCCGAAGACTCAGAGATCGCATAAGCGAGCCTCTCAAAGTTTTTGCCCTCGGGCTTGTTGCACTTAGGCAGAGACGAATGCCTACCTGGAGTCATACGAGGACCTGTAGCACAAGCCAGACTCAAGATCTAGATGTTGACCGGCAGTGGCTTCTTCTACAAGCTTGACAGTTTGTTCCGCAGGTCTACGATCTTTTCGCACATCTTCTTCGACAGGCGCTGTGTGTCCGGTGATTCTTAGCAGCTGAAAAGAGAGCCTTAAAGTACATTTTGTTGCAGGTATTGGTGGAGAGGCCGGAGAATCCCATCAAGTTTCTGCAGGCACTCGAGATTCGGTAAATTTGAAGACTTTGACAGTTGATATCTGCGCAATTTTGCAGGAGTGTCTCAAAGAGCAGTCCAAGCTGTGCGTTTGTGTGATGGGGCCGCCGGGAGTGAACCGCTCCAAGTACTGCCAACAGCTGGCTACAGCTCCTCTCTCAGCCACGCTTCGCTTTAGGAATGGGTCCTCAGTGGAGAAGGGCTGATTGCTGAGGACTACAAGGTCAAGCACATTCATGTTGGCAAGCTGTTGAGGCAGGACCAGTTACGACCCATCTTCCGACTTTCTGCGGTTTGGTTGCTGCATGATCTGCATGTTTCGAGCCGCTTACAGGGCCAAAAAAGAGTTAAAAGACGTCATGGATTCGGGCGAGCTGGTTTCAGACGACACAGTTGTGGACATCGTAAAGGAGCTTTGCTTTCTTTGCTTTAGCCCTGAGATGGCACTGGACTGGACTGATCGCGGAACAAGTGCTGCTGACAAGGAAGAGCTTAGAAAAGCCAAGCATACTGGTTGGGCCAAGCTCTCGGTGATGGTCAATTTCAGAAGGGCTTTGCTTCTTCTTCCCCTCGTTTTCGCAACAGCGCACCCACGTTGGCTCATGGGCCCGCAGGTCTTGGATGGCTTTCCCAGGACGAAGGTGCAGGCCCAGTCCCTGGCGGCTGCGAGCAAGGCAGCGTTCTTTTGATCGTCTCTTGATCCGCTATTCCCCTTTGGGCAATTGCAACACGGGCTGGTACCTCTCAGCGCATGCAAAAGCTCAAGCTGTAGCCGCATGGCTCTCAGCCTCTCTCAACCCTGGAGGAGCTAGGAACCAGCTTGGACAGTGTGCTGCTCCTCGACAGCAGCGAGGAGACTGCCCTGAGAGAATGTGTGTGGGTGGACTGCTGCGAAAGATTCCTCATTGGCAGGACCTTGCGAGGCAAAACTTTGCTGCCAAGGTGCAGTCGAGCCAGCACAATCAATGTCAATGTGTGCAGAATTGGAATGAGCACAGAAAATGCAGGGTTCTTGCTCCCTCCTTCAGCCCTTCAGCTTCAAGTAGAGCAGGTCGACGTGCCAGATCCCGCAGTGAAGAGAGAAGTGGCCGAGATGCGGCTTCAGCAGTGCGCGATGCGTCGGGTCAACTGCAGTAAAGCTGTTTGTTTTGGTAGTCGTGCTATGCTCTCCCGGAGGATGATACCTGCATGCTGCTTGAGGTACAAGCGCCACGTACTCACCATCAGCGAGTTTTTCAAAAACTCCGCCGCGCTCTTGGTTCGAGTCCGGGAAGGTCATCAATGGGCAAGGAAGGTTGTGTTGCCGGTTGCGTCAGGTGCGCCGCATTGAGATCAACGGAGGCCTTGCCTCGTTGACATGATCGAAGCCAGCTTTCAGCACGAGTTGCTTGCCTGGCCCGAGGAGAGGATGAGCAGAAGAGCATCTATGCCACGATCAGTAGCAACGTGCAATACAGAGTGCCGATGTCTCAGACTCCATCCTTGTGCTATGAGAGTAAAGCCAGCCTGACAGCAGAAGGTATTCCAACGCCCCTCTTCGGATGCAGCGAGTGTGTATTCTGGGGCCGTGCGGCTCTGGAAGGATGGACTTGAATTTTATACTGAAATCTTGTCTCCTTCTTCAAAACGCATGTGTGCAGGACTACGCAGTGCCAGCTGCTGGCTAAGCGACTGGGTGTGGTTCATGTAGCAAGAGCCTAAGATCAAAGGACTCAGCTCCAAATACTGAGCTTTGCATAGCTATGCACTACTTCTCATCTGGCTTCAGGATTTGGCAGTGCTCCTCCGCGAGAAGCAGGAGGTGCATGCCCACCGGAGCATTGATATTAACATATAAATATTTTAACGCTATACGACCCGCCTCCGCCGAGGGGCTGCAGTCCCCCGGCACGAAGCCCTGCAGTGTGTGTTTGTGGGCAAGTTGAGGGAGGGGATGGAAAACCACACGCTCTCGAGGTAAGCAGGGGGAGGGCCAGGTGACGAATAGGGTAAAACAAAAGTGGCGGGGAGGGGGTAGGCAAGAAGGAAGTCAAGGAGGTCGATAGGACGGCCAGAGGGAGGGGAAGAGAACAAGGCAGTGGGGTAGGGGTGGGGGTTGCCGAGGCAGGGGACAGACGGTGGCACTGGCAAGGATTAAGTTAAATGCTCCTGTGGCCTGAGGCCTCGGCGGATTGAACGCCATAAAAGTAAGGTACCTCCCACAAGGGTCACAAACCGGGCTTCCGATTGCTTGAGGCTGAGGGCCAAGAGGTGGACGAAGTGCCGCCCGATTACCTCAGCGACGAGGAAGCGTGTGCTTTGATTGCAGCGCCAGCGCCCCAGCGTTACATGTGTTCGCATCTCTTCCGTTTGCGCTTTCCGCATTGGTTGAAGGCGCTTGCGCAAGACAGATTGCGTGCGGAAGGGCTGGGTTTGCATCTCAGTTCTGCTCAGTTCTGCCTCCGACTTCAGCAATTGCTTTTTTTCTTCATCGCTGCACGACCTGGCCCGCCTCGGCCATTGGCCCTGGATGCACAGGGATTCGATGGGATTTTGGTTGCAGGGTCCTGGCACCATGCTCGTCGCGGGATGGTGGTGGGCGGTGCTCGACATTCCGCTTCGGGGAGTCTTAGGGACGAGTGCTGGAAGTTCCACAAACCTCGTTACCGCTTCACCCGCCCTTGGCCAGGATGAGCACTGCACCCACGAGATCTCCTGTAATTTGGTTTAGGGCTAGGTTTTGGAATGGGTGGGCTTCCGACCCCACGCAAACTGAGGCTGAAGCAGCCTGATATAATGTTCTCCTTTGCACGCTGGGACTCCATGTCTTGAATGCTAACCACCGGACGAGCGCTAAAGGGTCCCTCAAGCCCAAACAGTCGCAACTGCCACAACTCCTTAAATACGGATGACCTGCCATGAAGCAGGACCGAGTCTCAGTCTGAGCTTGAGCGCGCAGTAGCACAAACTCTCAACCCCAAAGCCCAATTTGCAGGGCAAGAGCCTCAACGCGACTCACAAAACCATGCAAGTTGCAGACCAAGCATTGTATTCTTTGGAGTCTCACCACTCGGGCAGCTACGCGAAGATTATGAGGACGAACCGCCCCTTTGGATTTAATCCACTTCTGGGTCTCAGCGCTTTCCATTGCGCGAATGCGTCGCTTCCATGCGAATCCCCCATGAGCGACTGTGCTGTCCAGCGAGTCGGCCGCTCGGTGCATGAATCCCAGGTTTTTCAAATTTTCGAATCGGTTTCTCGCGTCCGCGAATATGCTACCAACTGCTTTGAACTACTCTGGCGGCTCTGGCGCACTACGAATGTTTAAAGCCTCCACATAGAGGGACTCAAAGGTGCTGTTCTTTGAACACTGTTGAGTCATGCAAAGTCGTCTTGACAACATGTTTTAGGCTGTTCACATTCGGAAGCTCGAGGTGCTGGATGGGTTTCCGAAGACACGTGCGCAAGCGGAGTTTCTGAGGCATGACTCCTATTCTGCCATGTTGACAATTTCAAAGCATTTCAAATCACAGCGTATGTTGCATGCTTGATGGCTGGAGGCAGGCTCACTTGTGGCCGTCTCGAGTCATTCAGACACACAGCTGCGTTTGGGATTCAGGATGTTTCAGGGTACAGTAGCTTGACGTCCACCCCAGCATGTTTGCATCAACTGAGGGATCTAACCCAGGCTTCAGGTGGCGGATCCTGTGGTGGAGACACGCGTGTCGTCACGGCGCCGCGTGCTCAGAACAATCCTGGACTCATGGCCAAAGCGGCGGAAAGCTGGCGAAGCTGCTGAGGCCTGGATCCGGTGACAGGCACGGCCCATTACTCGTTAGGAGCTGAGGCTGAAGGCAGTAGTATGTGTCAAAAAGGTGTCAAATGTGTCCACATGCGAAGTCTTATCGGCCTTCAGAATGGCCCAGGAACCCAAACAGCGTCGCTGTCCGACAGCGACTCATCCGCTGTAAGCATGACGAGGGTGAGAAGGCCTGCCTCCCAGTGAATGCACGGGAACTGGCGGAATGCCTTTTCTTCAACTCCCTGTCAGGTTAAGGAGCGGATCAACATCTTCTTGGACAACGTGGCGCAGGTGTCAGAGTCCTGGAAGCGAGCGTGGGCCTTGTTACGCTGCATTATGCTGCATTGAAGTTGCCGATGCTTGCCTGTATATGCAATGTGGCAAATGCGGCGCACGCGCTAGATGTGGCAGGGAAAGTAGCAAGAAAGAATGACACTGCGCTGAGATCGCGAAGTTGAGGTTGTAGTCGGTCGGATGATTTCTGATAGTTTGTGACTCAGGTGTTCACAACTGTGCTTGCTGATGGACAGCCAGATGATGTTGCAGCAGGATTGGCTGCTTGACCTGTGGCATCCTGTTCAAAGCTTCGTTCTTCACGATGCCATAATGCGGAGTGTGCAGGTGTCTATGAAAAGGTCTCCAATCCACTTCCTTCTGAGCTTGCGCAGGACTACACTATATTACATTGCTCGATGTTATTGATTTGCGTGCTTTTTCCAGTCGACATAGAGTCCGCCACGTGTCTCAGGATCCAAATAGCGGCCTTTGAGATGTGGAGGCCTGGTGCGTGCTCACGTCCGCGTGTCCTCTCGAAATTGCTGTTTTCTCTTTTCCCATGTCAGGCTCAAGACCGACATGTCGGTGTCACCCCGCGGCTTGTCTCCGCTTTGCTGCCACGGGCGGCGTGTCACATAATGAGTTTCACAGGGAGCCGAAACATCGGCTTCCGCAGTACCATGAGCTTAAATAAAGAATCTCAAGGAGCCAGAAACGGCCAAAGTCATGCTCTAGCCGAAGGCAGCTGTGTTGAAGTTCTGGTGAGACTGACGCCGCGGTATGGCTTTGCAGCAAGCATACTACATCAAGTCATGCGAAGTCTCACTCACCCTGCAAGTCCATTGAACCTACTTGGAAAAAGATGTCGTGGTCTGACATGTGTCGGTCCTATCCTGATCATGGGTTTTATCCTTCCGCAGACGCCTTCCCGTAGAGGATGTTGCAGGGATAGGCTCCAGTGACAGCTTCGTTTTTGAGGGAAGGTAGTTGGGTGGAGAAACTGAGCTGGCATTTTTGTCAGAAGCAGCTTTTGGCTTCGCAATCTAGCGACGAACAGCAGAAGCAAAACTAGATCTCATCTGCTGAAACAGAGACCACGAGCTCCAGTATTATTGCTCTTCTGATCAGTGGGCATGACACAGTGAGGGTCGGTTGTCATCTCCACAGTACAAGTTCTTTCCCGGCAAGTGTGTGCGAAGATCCCCCATCAACTTAGAAAACCTGGGCCCGAAGACTCCTGTGACCCTTGCGACAAGACCTGCGCCCTCAATCCTCTACCATGGAAAGAATGCAAAACTATCTTGCTCGCAGCAGGCTTTTGAGCAAGTGGTGCCTTCGTAGGGAATAGACCGTGCTCTCTCAACTCATGCAACTCTGACAAGGGACATCTGTTGTCGGCCCAGATGCCGCACCTTGAGGGCCATGCCTTTGCTTTACTCTGGTACGCGGGTCTTGCCGCGGCTTTCCAGTCCTCTCAGACGAACTGTGCTGCAAATCCAGCGTACGTTGGCGACCACATCGTTCCACTTTGTGCTGTCAACTTCCCAGAGAAGTCTTCGACCACATATGCATCCTGGGTTGTTCATTTCTACGCTGGGAACTGCAGGCATTGCCGGGAGCTAGCTGTGACACTTCAGAAGGCAGTGAGCGCACCGGCAATGCTGAAGAAAGGTGTCAAGGTCGGCGCTGTGGATTGTCATGATGCCTCAAATGCCAACCTTTGCCGAGGTCACAAGGTTTGGAAATTTCCTGTTTTGATGATCCTTTCCAGTGGCTCGCGGTACACTGGACCACTCGACACAGCTGCAATGGTTGACTGGATGAGTGAGGTAAGTGAACCGGGACTGTTGCCTCCAATGCTGCAGAAGATGAGCGTTTGTCCAGCCTTCCATCTCTACGAAGAGCCGCAGCTTGCCAGAGAGTTCCTCATGGCCCACAACATCTACCGATGCGCTGCAGGCATTGACATGTTGGAGTGGGACATGACGGCTTTTCAAACAGCACGCAGCTACGCGCAGAAGGCGCCAACAGACAGATTGGCCCACAGCAAGCCAAGCGAGAGACGGGGAAAGCATGGCGCGACGTTTGGAGAGAATGTTGCCATTGGGGAGCACTTGTGGCCGGGGCAAGTGGTGGCTCGCTGGTACGATGAAATTCGAAATACGCAAGGTGGAAAGTTTCGTCCCAACCGCGCGGGCCTGGGACACTACACGCAGATTGTTTGGCGCAAGACCCGAAAAGTCGGTTGCAGTTTCGGGCAGAATCGACGCGTGGCCATCTGCCACTATGATCCTGCAGGCAATGAGCGTGGAAAGCACCTGTCGCAAGTCGCACCACCGCTACCTGGTTTCTTCGGCCGCGAAGGACAAGAGCGCTGCGGCGCAGTCGTCGAAGAGATCGGCGCACCGTGAGAAAACTGGGGAAGAGACCCGAATGCAGTCTCTGTGCTTGTCCTGGTGGCGATGACTTCAGGTTGTAGCTAAGAGAGCGTCCTCTCACATGTCCCGGTTCCAGTACCAGTTTCATCAAACTGAAGCAGCATTTGCCACATCACATCAGCGTAACGCAGTGCACACCCTTTTTTATTCCTAGCGTTGCCTGCTTCTGTTTCTGAGAAGATTGGGACACGCTTTGGGGCCGCGTGCTCATTTTGTATCGCTGTTGGCATTTGTTCACTGGCGCTGGCCAAGAGTCACCTAGGCCAAAGCATGCCCCGATTTGAGGCCGTTTAGCTCGTGTGAACTCGTGTTTCTCGTGTTTTCTCGTGTGCCGTTTGATTCGCTGGCCTCAGAGTGCGTCCTGAAGGAGCTGTCGCGTACTGACCTTTGCTCTGCAGCCTGGCTCTCATCATCTTTCTGGGCACGTGGGAGAACAGTCATGTGGTTAGGACCTGATGCGGTGCCCGCAAGGTCTTGGACATCCAGAAAGGTCTGGCCGACCTGACGAAGCGACTGGATTCAGTGGGCGAGGTCCCAGCCCAAACAAGTCCATGGTGGCAGGGAGAGTTGTGCAATGCGTGGGCTTGCCCGAGTCAAGGAAAACACCCTCCTCAGAGAGGCCGCCTCTACAGAATTCTATAGACTGCTGTGGTTTGTGTGTGTGTGTGTGTGTGTGTGTGTGTGTGTGTGTGTGTGTTTGTCTTGCATTATGTGCTTTCGGAAGAGCAGCTGGTGTCTTCGCGACTTGGCAGGAGAATGCGTTACTGAAGGATGCAATCGATGAGCGCATAGAGGGAGCCAGGCAGGCTGTATGACAGAACGTCCTGGGCCGTTTCATCCTTCCATGCCAGGGATCAAGGCCCACGAGCCTCCGGCAGACGTGCCGACAAGGAGAGGCTGGTCGCTCAAGTTGCTGCGCTTCTCCGGTTGCCCAAGCAGCGCAGTCACATTGTCTATGAGGTGACGGTGAGTGCATGACCCAATTGACACCTTCATGCCGGGCTTTGCCCGATGTGCCGTGGGCGTAGGTGTAAATGTACAGGCAGTTTGCCATCAGAGCAGGTGTGCAAACTCCTCGACTCGACTCCAGCGTTGAATTGAATGAAAGCCTTGCAAAAATCCTTGATTTCACGAGAGGGCTCAGAACTATTGCCGGGTTTTGCAGATGATGGCGGGTATGCACTCGGAGTCACCAGCTTGCAGACAAGTCTACAGCTAAAAAGAGAGCCACATCATCGTGACTGAAGTTGTGGCCCGTGGTTATCTTGGATATTCTTGGCAAGAGGGTTGGAGCTTTCCTGGCGGCATGGCTTTGTGAGCCGCTTGGACCATTTGGTTCGCCCTCGCCCTACCACTCACCTTAACCTCCAGCATATCGGTCGCTTGCCGTTTGCTTGGACCCCCCCCCGGTTTCGATTTCTTCCGACTGGAGGGAAAGCTGCCCTTGTGGGTTCCTCCCTCCAAAACTTGTTTGGAAGAACATCGTACCATCAATGGACATGCCTTCGAAACTCATGTGAATCCTTTCCAAACCCATGATGCGAGCATGGTGCTTGCCATGGGGCAGCCCCCTTGGCGAACTTTTTCGTGCCTTACACGTACTAGCAATGCCACGCGCAAAGTCTCACTTGGCTTTCTGCTGCTGTGGCGCGTCCTTCTTCATCATGATGTTTCCGGAAGATAGTCTGTTTCACTTTGGTATAGATTTCGATCCGAGCCTGAGGACCTGAGGGCCCTGACTCTGAGTAGCTGTGTGTTTTCTGAGAACACACGTGGAAAGCAGCTTTATTGCTCAAGGTCTGAAGTTGCTTCGCATACCTTCAGTCCATGCAGCAGTCCCGCATCACTGCCGAAATATGCGAAAGACGCCTTCCACGCTGGCTATGAGCTTTTTGGCACCTCGAGGTTTCCTCAAGTTTCCTCAATGCTGCCATGCCCAGTACCACCGCTGCAGCCGCTGCAGCCGCAGGACATGCATCCATTGATTGACAGAGTCAGCGTGCTCTTTGCAAAGCATAGAACTTCGGAGGATATGCCTGGTGGCCCTTGCTTGCTGACCAAGGCCCCGAAGGTTTTGTCTTCAGGGATGTAAGGAAGGACCCCTGGAAGGGACCCTTTATCTTATTCCCCTATGAACCCCCCCATACATGCCACATATAGTCCCTACATACCTACGTGGCCCCTACATTACCCCTGAGGTCCCTTACAAGGGTCGCCCCCCTTAGTCCCTTGTACGCCGTAATTTACACAATCTTGCATACTTTGTCAGGCGATGCCCAGCTTCCCAGCTGCTGTACCTTCGGCAGGCCTCTTTAGCGACCTCGCAGGAATTCGCCTCTAGAGCTTTCCTTCCTGTGCGTCAGCTCGAGGCCACAGTGGGCTGACCAACACAATGACCTGGCAAGAGTATGGGCCTCACTCTGCGCAGGCTCATCTTGCTACATCTGGTTTCACGCCCCTGAGGTACCGAAGACGTATCGTGGAAATCTACGCGGTGCACAAACCAGACAATGTACACAAAGTTGATTACCTGCTGAATAAGCAAGGGTCTTTGCATGGTTCTGCTGCTCCTTGCAAATGAACACATCTTCAATACTTCCTCATGTACAGTATAAGGTACAAGGGAGATGAAGAGTTTCTGTACCGCAGCATCTGCGAGAAGTGCCCGTCACAGAACAAGGAACTTTGCAATCGGATACGATTCAGTCTTGCAAGTGCAGCGGAAAGGTACAGCGTGGACACATCGCAATGGCCGCTGCCTTGTGCTGTCTGCATGTCGTGGAGCGATGGTGCTCGTGCAGTGGCAGCAAAAACAGCCATCGTCTGCGTGGGTTCTCTGCTACCCATTCCGATGGCTGTCTATCAGACTGATCCTCATAGCACTGACAGGCCAAGTGAGAGAGCCCAGCTGGCAACTAGAACGTTTAATCATTCCCCGAAGTCCATGAAAAGCTAGAAGCCACGCAGTAAAGTGTAAAGGAATGCTTCGAAAAGCTTGGTGAGGTCCAATCCGCCTCCCAGCTCCTTGAGTTCGGTGGCGCCGCCGGTTGCGTTAAGGCCGCTCCTGCCGCCACCGCAGGGCACCCGTCTGTCGATCGGAATGCTGCGGCTGCTAAGGATGCATAGTCTCTCCCTGCTTTTTGCCTCCAGAACTCAGGCCGCCGCCACCTCCGGCCGGTCTGCGCCGCCTCCTTAGCCTTCTCTTTCCATGTGCTCAACGATGGTAACAGCGACAACTGCACCTCTCCTGCGATGTGATCGAAGTATGACCTTGGACCTTGACTGTCGGATGACGTCGGATTGCAGCGAGTATTGACTTGCCCCAAGGGCCACCATGGGCAGTTGGCTGAGACTTTGGACCCTCAACGCCACAGCGCGAACATGACACGCATCCTTTGTCGCGAGGCAGTTCAAAGCCAACCAGCCCCAAATGCCGCGTGCCCCTCTCAGAGTGTGCCGGCCGTGCACTTCTTTGAGTCATATCGATTCATGGCCTTCTAAGGGCTGCCGCGCAAACCAAAGCCAGAAGTGCGCCTGTCGCAGTGTCGAAGCACAGCCGGGCGCTGATTTGCCTTGAGAAGGTGAGGCTGGGTAATGATGGAAGAGTCTCTCTCAGGCCCTGCAGCTGCCCAGTTTGGGTTTGCTGGCACTCAGGTCAGCTGATGTCAGCTGTGTGCTGTGCATGCTGCGATGTTCTACAAGTGCTCGGTTCTTTCAGGACGCTCCCAGTCCGACGAGAGCAGGCCCAAAGGGGCCAACTGCAACAGTGTGATGCGGCCCATTCAACATTCCTGCCAGAAGGTGTTGGCTTCGTGCAGTCAGCTCCTGCAAAGGCCATGTTGTTTGTGCATAAGACACTCTAGGAGTTTCATCTTGAAGCTTGCTAATCTCTTTCTCAGAATTTCGGAAATGTGACGCTGTGCAGGTGCCGCCACGGCAAAAGCACCAGGTTATGGAATGGGACCCGGCGACAGGAGAGATGGTAGCCACGACTGTCGACATTGAGATGGGTGAGGCGCAGGCAGGATTCCCCGGGTTTCCTTTAAAGACCCTTCAGTGGCATCTGTGGGTCCTTGCGCATGGAGGACCCGGAACCTGAACGAGAGAAGGCCGCGATGGCTCCAGTGACCATCACTCCAACGGTGCCGTTGGTTCCAAAAACTCCTCCGCCAATTACGCCAACTGCACCAAGTGCGCCACGGGACCCAGTGCCTACGGACCCGTCGCCCAACCCGTCGCCCATTGCCGCTTGCCAAGAGGGTTGCGGCTATCGTGAATCCCTGCGTGTCTGACCGTGTCTGTTCAGACTTAGAAAATGGCATCAGCCGAGGCAAACAGGGCCCAGCAGGCAGCATGCGGGAGCATCTCTCACCAAGTTCAGTTGCTCCCATCTCCGAGGGCCCACAACATGCACTGAAGGAGTTTGTGGGTTGGCATGGCAGATCATGGCAGGCCACCCAGCACGACAACTACGACCCCTTCACAGGCAAAAGTCGCAAGCTTTTTTTGGAAACGCTTGAGCGCCTTGAGCCGGGCTGGCAGCCGGGCTGGCCTAACGCGCACGAAATGTAGCATGCGCAACGGTCCTAGGAGGGGTCCAGTCTCAAGCGTTTTCCTGGGTCCCATTCGTGCTTTTTCGCGTGTCGGAGGAGTTTCCGAGCCGGAACCCCGCATTTCGGCTCCTCCAGGTGGTTTGGGCAGGTCCCACACAGAAGGGGGGGAGCGTGCAGAAGGTTTCTGGGAAAGGGGGACGCTTGTTCTAGACGCCTTTCGGCAGGAAGCCGAGGCAAACTTGCTAAGCCGCTTGCACCAGTCTTTTTTGCGGTGTGACTGAGCAGGTGCTCCCAGCAGTCCTCGTGAGCTCGACATGGTGCGGGATGCAGCTTTTGCCACGGCGATGACGATGCTACTCGCACTTGCTCAGGTGATCTCACGTGCTCACAGCTTCATATCGACCAGCCTCGAAGTACCAACTGTCCAGCATAGAGGAGGACCTGTCAAATCCAGTCAACATCCTTGAAGAAGGGCGACGGATGGAACAACCTAGAATGCGTACGCCATGATGCATTGTGCAAGCATAAACGGACCTCCTATCGTCATTGAAAGTGAATCTTGCCATCAGCTTCAGCAAAGAAATGCGAAGTGTCTCCGCTGCCTCATGTGCCGTGGTGCTGAGCTGCCTTGCAGTGGGCTCTTGCAGCTTCGTGCCGGACTTCTTGGCTTGGGCAAACCCGTGGGACGGACTGAAGAAGTATCTCTTTCAGGACGAGGTGAGCCCGTTGGACACAACTCCGGGCAACAGTTCATCGGTGCTGCATCATGACGTTGCTCCATGGACAAAGGGGAGAACCGATGGTTTGCCTGGAAAGCTCAGCCCCGGCTTTGCTGTCTCAGGCTTGGGAAATCTTGGGGAACTGCCGGAAAATCTCAGGAATCATGGATCCGTGCTCAGTGGACTCTTCTTGACACCCCTGCAGGGCCAAGTGCGAGGAGAAGACCCGTGCTCAAGGCAGCGGCACACGCATGATGCAGTACCCCTGCCCTTGCACATTCCTGAAACCTAAGCCGAAGCTTGAAGCCCCACATGCTGTCACGAGGGCAATCAATGAGTGACGTCAGGTCCGTGCAAAGTGGATTTTATAAGTGCCCCCGCAGCTCTGAATTCATATTGCCGAAGGCCGACGCCCACGACTTCCCCGAGCGCTTGGACGAGTTCCGCCACAAGGAGCCTGTCGTTCTTCGTGGCTTGGTCAGGCGGTGGCCCGCCACGCGCGAGTGGACTTGGGAGCAGCTTGCAGATCCTGCAGGATGGGCCCTGTGTTTCTCGTGTCTTCGCATGGCGATGTGGAGAGAATGCTGGGGGTCGTGTCTGCCAGATTGGTTCCCTGAGGCAAGTATAGGCACTTCCATCTGGAGAAGCACTTGCAGCAGTACTTCTCCACTCATGCAAAGGCGGCAGAGCAGCACCAAGAGCAGCACAACTGGATGCTTTCATACTCTCCTGCGCTGCTCCTGCTCTGGTCTGCTTCTGCTAGAACGAGAATCTCTTCTTGGAGAACATCATATTGCAGCCGCCCTTCTCCGAAGACTGCCCCTTTGCGCAGCGCGCTCAGCACACTCAGTTCCAAGTGCTGTGTTGCGCTCATTCCACACCAAATTCCAAGCCCAAATCCTCTCCAACAGCCACCTGAGGACAGTCACGCAACAAGGGGATGGTCCCAGCAAACTTCTTGGCAGACCTTCTGCTGCATCACGAAACCTAGCTGGCGGAGCTAGTCTTCAGCGCTTTTGCAGGTAGGGTCGGACAAGTTCCGGAAAGCTGCGAGCTTTTTATTCTGTCATAGGATGAGGGTGTGTTGGGGGGTGGGTGGGGGTTGGGGGCCAACATTGAACAGTTCACAGAATATGTTTGTTCGTTTAAATATGATATATACATGTATAGACACACAAAAATGTATGTGTTTGTTTTACTGAGATTTGTTTAAAAACACACACACACACAGACATACATACATACATACATACATACATACATACATACATACATACATACATACATATACATACACATATATATATATATATATATGCTACCCCCCCCCCCCCCAGCGACCTACCCTTAGGCCTTTTAGGCCTTTTTAACAAAAAATAACAAAGAAGGCCCAAAAGTCGCGTAGTTAATCACCGGGTAATGAAGGACAGCTACTGGGACACCCACCTCACAGACCCCGATAAGCTAGCATTGGAAGAATCTACATTTTGAATCTGAAGCGGACAATGCTGTTTTTAGATGTTTAGATCAGTGTTTTTCTATGCAAATTGTGCGTTTCAAGGGCAATTAATGTTTTGTTGAGCAACTAATTTATTTATACAATTGTGTTTGTACGAGGCAAAGTATTAATCAAATAGTGAAACATCTTTCTTGGTTCTATGCGAATTTAGCTACTAGAGTAATTATTAAGCAAAGAGCCCAATTTGACTCAAGTGAATACTATTTAAAGGAGCATACTCAACCAAGATACGAAATAAACACCATGTTCAACCAAAAAATGGCAAAGTGTGCGTTTAAAGTGCAAATACTGTATTTATACAATTGTGTTTGTACTGGGCAAAGTATGCTCTCTGAAAAGTCCACTGAAATACCTTATGTTTACATATTCATGAATCGTTTTTCTTTTTGAAATAATCATTTTATGCGAATCTAGCTACTAGAGTAATTATTAAGCAAAAAGCCCAATTTGACTCAAGCGAATACCATTTAAAGGACCATACTCAACCAAAATACGAAAGAAGCACCATATTCAACCAAAATATGGCAAAGTGTGGTTTAAAGGGCAAATAGTGCTTTGTTGAGCAACTAATGCATTGAAACAGTTGTGTTTATACCAGGCAAAGTATTTTGAAGTACTATCTGCAAAGTCAAATGAAACACCTTATGTTTACATATTCATGAAACATTTTTTTGAAGTATTCATTCTATGCGAATTTAACTACTAGAGGAATTCTTAAGCAAATAGCCCAATTTGACTCAAGTGACTACTATTTAAAGGACCATACTCAACCAAATACGAAATAAACACTTGCGGAAATGGAAACGGTTTCTACCTACATAACAATGAGACAAAGATTGCTGAAGTATTCACTAAAGACCACTTATATACTATGTCTGAAAAGCACAATTTGCATGAGCAAGCTTAAAGATGCACAATAATGGAAACAGAAGCGGTTCTACTTACATAACGATGAAACAAAGATGTCTGAAGTATTCAATAAAGACCACATACATACTATGCTTGAAAAACGCAACTTGCACAATCAGGCTTAAAAAATGCACAAGAATCCTAGAAAAGTACTTAGTGAAGGCCATGCACAAGCAAATTCACAAATACATAAAAAACATCCAAAAGCGCAAGCTTTTCAGGAGAATCTCTGGTAAAGTTTGGATTATAGGGTTTTGGGGTATTCCTGGACGAGTAGGAGTCACTTTTTAAGCAAACAATTCTAAGCAATAAATGCTTTTTCTCAAGACAAGTAATTATTGCAAATGCTGCTTCTAGATAATTAATCGCATTTACCAGGCAAATATTATACATGCGAATTGAGCTACCGGAGCACCAAGTAATGGCTGAATAAGGCCTACTACACTTGAGTACAACCAAAAGATGCACTAAACACTAGCGGCTCTACTTACATAATAACGAAACAAATAGTTCTGAAGCACTAGAAAGACCACTTGTATACTATTTCTGAAAAGCACAAAATTAGCATAAGCACACTTAAAAATGCGTAGTTGTTGCCTCGTGACCGTGAAGGCGAACCAAGAAGCCAAAAACCAAAACCAAAAAACCAAAAATACCAAAACCAAAAAAACCAAAAAAACCAAAACCAAAAAAACCAAAAATACCAAAAAAACCAATTTTCCGGGACTCTTGGAGAAGCCTCATAGGGATTTCCTGAGAGTCCCGGAAAATTGTTTTTTTTGGTATTTTTGGTTTTTTTGGTTTTTGTTTTTTTGGTTTTTTTGGTTTTTTTGGTTTTGGTTTTTTTGGTTTTTTTGGTTTTGGTTTTTTGGTTTTTTTGGTTTTGGTGTTTTTGGTTTTTCTACTGTCCCGTGTATGCGGTTTTAGTTGTATTTTAGTCTACGCCCTAGGAAATACGCTATATTGCACACCGAGTTTGCTTGCAGTGCAGCTGGGTGACTTGAGACAAGGCGAAAAAGGGTAGGTCACTGGGGGGGGGGGGGTACCATATATATATATATATGTATATCTATGTATATACATACACGCATGTCTGAACTTGTATTTGAGACTTGTTGTGGAGTCGAGATTGGCAGCGGCAGCAGCTTATGCGATGGGTTTCGGGGTATTGAGGGTTTAGGGCAATTTAGGGTTTAGGGTTTAGGGTTAAGGGCATCTGCGGTTTGCTTTTGTTTGCCTCAGCTTGCCCCTCACATGATGCATGTGCTTGATGAGCCAGCACAGTCATCTCATGACATCGTCCGAGACAGCAAGGCAACTTCTTGCCACGGCTAAACCAGGCCAGGGCACCTTAGACCACTTGATGACGGATCGGGCCGATGAGCTGTTGTTCAGACAGGCGTGGTCGGAGAGCAAGAAGCAGGCCATCCGTGCCATGGCCCAAGTTGTGCAGAGCACCGGCACCGTATGGCTCACAGCATTTGGGAATATTGGGGCTCCTGCCCTTCCTCGGGTTTGGGGTGTAGGCTGTGCAGCTTGGAGGGCTCGCTGCCAGAATTCTAGGTCCTAGCTAAGTGTTTTTTTGGGTCTTATTTGGTCCTTCTTGCTGTTGATAGTGTGCCTGCCTGGTCATTTTGAGGCAATGGCGCTGGGGGATGCCTTGCCCCCAAACCCTTACTGCAAGTATTCGGGGCGTGAGGATGGATCGCCTCCAACCTAGTCCTGAAGCATTGAATGTGGGCTCAGGCGATCTCTCACCTGAGGCCTTCTACGCGGGCGTTTCTTATCGCGGGTTTCGGTCAGGGGAAGTAGGGACTCGCCTTTGTCTCCGTCACCACTCTCCGCCGCCCTCCCATTCTCGCTTGAGGGGTTATGGGTGCGTGGGCCGTGTACGAGACGGGTCGGCTGTGTCCGGGACTTGATTTCTTGCCCGCCTTCTGAGTGAAAGCTTGAGAGCCTGGTGAGGCTCCTCAGCCTAGGCAGTGAACTGAACCGGGCAGCCCCGTTCCTGTCCCGTCGACTGCCTTGGCTCTCTGGAGCTCTCATGACCGTCTACGTGGTGTTGGCATCCTCCTTGTGTCTGTCGCCCGTTTCTCCGCAAACTGCCTTCCACGCTGTTGTCGCCTCCTAAAGGATCAAAGACGCACCCGACGCGAGTAGCCCGGCAGCTATGCAAATTTCAAAAAGCATTGATTATTGGGGAATAGCAAGCTTGCCCAAGAGGCCACGAAACAGGAAAACACATCTTACCATGTTTTCGCGACATGGAACGGCTCCAGCACGACAATGTGCACGGGGCCTGCAGGGGTGGAAGCATGATTCGAGAACAGAGAGGCATCTCTTGTCTTCTTCACCTCTCTCTCCCTCTCTCTCTCTCTCGCTCTCGCTCTCTCTGGCTCTCTCTGGCGGAGTGCTGGCGCGCTTCTTATGGTGTAAAGGAGCCCAACGCGATTGTGAACAGGATTGGCAACACTGCGAAAGCACCAAAGCGTGAGATCCTGTCCAAAAAGTTGCGCATCTCTGTTCGCCTGCCCCTGCGTCTACCTTCTCCTGATTCTTCAAGGAGCCCTGCCACCGGAAGGAGCGCTGCCACCGAAAACAGAGGGACGTCGCGCGTTCGCCGTACCTCTGACGCGCAGCACGTCTCGGGCTACACAGCAATGCACTTGGCAGCTAGGGCTGGCTGCGTTGAGCTCGTGCCTCGTTGCTGCAGGAGAGGGCCTCGCGTGATTCGGTGGCGTCAGACGGTTCAACCCCGTAGCACTGGGCAGATCTCTGCAGCACAGAATAGATGTCGGCTCATCGCAGCCGGATCACGATTCAGCACTTTCGTGGCAATCTCCATAACGGATTTTCGACAAATCAATCGCGCTGTTGCAAGGTGGCCAAAACAAGCCAATTCCGTCACAGACGTGATTCAGGATCTTTATGGATCACCTGTGTTTAGATGGCTTACCACAGGATGCAGAAGCGTTGCGCACATGAACCACACCTTCCATTTGACGTGGTTTGTTCTTCAACGCAGAACACTGCAGCGAAGCTCCCCCCCCCTCCGACAGTTATGCCTCTGGACCGTTCCCCAGACTGTGCTCAGGAAGGGCTCCTTGACGACGAGGACTATGCTGAGTCTGTGCAGGGCTTCATCATCGCCGGCCCTGCAGGGGCAGGTGGCATGTTGCACATGGACCCAGGCCTGGTCGACTGCTTAAAAAGCTTCTGCATGCTTTTTGCTGCCTTGGCATTCTGTCATGCGATGTCCTTCCCGATCCCGGGGCCAGATTCCACAGCCTACTGGAATGCCTTGGTCCACGGCCGTAAGCGCTGGATGTTCCTCAAACCTGAGGACAGTTGCCACATGTTGCCACTGCTAGTTTGAGCATGTTTGAGATGGCACGACCTTGCCAGGAGTTAGATGCACTTGCGGATGCTCTGATCCATGCAAATTTGGAGCAGGCAGAGATCATGTGGAGTCCATATACAGCAGTCATTGTCCGTTGGGCGAGGAGCTTGGCTTGCTCACCTTGCCTCCGACCAATGTAAGCCGACCAGTGACGACCAGACATATGAAGAGGCAATGGACCTGTCCGAGTCGGTGTGTGGTCTCATATCTGAAGACGCGCTTGTCAGGCTACTGCAGAAAGTCCCCGCCATCCATTGGTTTGGCCGTTTGATGCCGCTTTTGCAAGAGGCCCCCCCCCCCCCTTTTCGAACCGCAAACTTTGCGTGATTGCGAAGGGGTCAAAAATCCCCCTGTGCAGGCAAAGCTGGACTTCGGCCATGCGGAGGTCATCGTGGAGGACCCTGAGCCCTAAGCCATCAATCCCAAGCGCTACTGTATGAAGCTACGACCACTGCTATTGCCCAAGATTGCTCTCCAGGCTGGGGAGCTTGTCTACGGACCTCCTGGCATTTGGCATATTGCCCTGGCTCTGGAGGCTCGGTCCCTTGTCCAACCTTGATGGGTGCAGTCGATGCCTAAATGCCACAGCATGTGCTTCTCCAAAGGTCCCCCTGCATTTCTGCTGTTCGCCTTGTGGCGCAGGACTCCATATGCTGCAGCGAGCAGCTGATTGACGACGCGAACCTTGTCCGGTTCGTTAAGGCGAGCAGTCAGTCCAGTCCCTAAGCTTTGGGTTTTCCTTGGGAAAAGAATTAAGAGCCATCCAAGTCATCTCCTTTGATGTTTTGTAGATTGCTGGCCCACGGCAATTTCATGCTGGAGTACTGGGCTTCCTTCCGCAGAGCATGAGATGCCCGCTGCCCGCAGGATGAGGGCCAGCCTTACGAACCAGCGTTTGCATACCTGGGCTGCCAGGCTTGGCGGGACGCCTTTAGAGTTGATCAGATGTAATTTAAATCCATCCGCTATTTGGTTGGCATATCCGTGCTTGCAGCCAATGCCGCTGCTGGTGGAGGCTGCAAAGAAGCATTGGCCCCATCTAGTTGCCGGGAGCTCGGTAAACCTGCGCGAATCAGATTTCCGAAGTTTACGCTCAGACGGCGCAGAACAAGGTTTGTTATGATGATCCTTTCTTGCTTCTACTCCTGCGGCAAAGCTTCGGGAGGGAGACCGTCAACACGTGGTAGAAGTAGAAGTAAAGCAGCAGTCGTGTTGCGGGTTCGCACGCGCAATCTGGTCGCATAGTCTCACATTGAGAAACGGTCGACACGGCACTCACTGCCATGAAGCTGACCACAAGCCTCTCCCGGAAAGAGGGCTTTCACACAAGAGGCACCGCCTTCAAAGTGGTCGATGATGATGGCAGTGGAAGCCACCAGCACATATGGGTGGAAATGGCATACGGGTGGAAACGGCGTCCACTCCGTGCTCAGTTGCTCCGTGCTCCGTTGCTCCGTGCTCCGTTGCTGCGTGCTCCACTCCTTGTATCTCTGTGCAGGGTTTGGTTTAGGGTTTTGCGCCCAGTGCGGCGCAACTGCGCAACGGCGCAGCAACAGATAAACGCCAGGGACATTCGCAGCTGGAGAAAGCGAAATCTGCAGATCACTCGCAACGAAAACACCAGGATCGAGCTAGAGCCACCTTCGACACGGTCCCCGTTGAAGTTGTTCACAAGGTTTTCTGTCGCAACCTCGTGAGCACCACCGAAGCTGCAAATGATGTAATCAGCAGAACCATGTAACGCATTACTGCTTTCTTGTGCCTGTTTGTTGTGCTCGCCCCATGTGCATGCCAGTATGTGCCGCTATGACCGTAGGGTTGCTGGGTTGCCGGGTTCCTATTGCATCATGCCTTGCCGTGACACAATTCAGGAACCGATTGCTGGCTTTTGCAGTCGCGCCGAGCGGGACTTGAGAAGGCCACGCGAGTGATCATGCCTGCTGCATCTTGCCGTGCAGCACATCACAACACAACCATGTGCTAAGATCATCTGTTCCATGGGCTAGACACAAACGACCAAAACCACTCTGGTTTGAAAAGGCTTCAGGCTTTTTCGAAGACTTCGCAAGAACGTGAGAGATGTTGATTGCTGGAGCTTCGACTCATTTGGGCGCAGCTCCCATTCGTTCCTCCCGTTCATGCCAGTGTCCGCTTCAGGCAAAATGGGTTTCTGCAGCCCAAGCGCAAGAGCCGACTGCTGAGTCTCTGCGCTTCCGTGGCTCCCTCGCATCAAGATCCCTAAGTGCTTGACCCGCTAAGGTCCATCGTGCAACGGCACTGACAAAAGCGAGAACTCCAGCTGTCGTGCTGATTGAGACATCATAGGTTAGTTGGCCCCATCTGCGGACCGAAGCTCAGCAGCCTCTGCCGTGACACCACTTCCCGAATATGGTGTGATGTTCACTTCGATCCATCTCAGGAGCTGCTAGCTTCTCACTGCAGTCGCCACTCGACTTGGAGAAGGCCAGTTGCGGCTGCGCTGGCTTCCCTTCCTCCGCCATTCCTCAATCTCAATTGAGTCTGAGTTCATTCTGAGAGGTAAGCAGCCAACACCATCCCCACCAGAGGGGCCGGGACGGTAGATTCGAGTCTGCTTCGCTGCAATGCCGCGATGTGTTGCATGGAGTCTGATGCTTGAGGTGCAGCAGCATGGAGTGGCGAGCAGCAAGCGAGAGTCAGAGAAAAGGTTGCACTGCTCATATGGAAACTTTAGCGCTGTCTGATGCACAAAGCTGGCACACCAGCACGCTATCGCGGAAGCAACCATGCAGACAAGTGCTGTTTCTTGTACTTGCGTGAGATCAGCAGGTCGATATCGACTATCTCCTTCTGGGCGAACGTAGTGGCTTCTTCGAAGAAGTTTACACAGGCCTGCCAGCCACTGCCGTCAACCAGAACTGCGCCGTTCTCTGTTGTCGCGATCGTTCCCCTGCGTTGCTTGCAGCAAGGTGCTCCCAAGGTGATGATTAGAAATCCTCCGCAGGCTGTGGGCTCTCTGCTGTCCCCCTGAACCCTGCAGGGAATGCCAGATGTCGCGCTTGAGGCTGCAGCCCTTCTTGCGCATTCAGCAGAAGCTGCTCCGCCGATGGCCCTCAGCCGCGCCAGCACGAGCGAGTCGATGCACGTGTCAGGCGATCTTGACACAGATTGGGAGGGGATATAGAAAACCTGCAACCTGTGTAATCATAATCTCCGAAGCCCGATACCTTGCAGGAGAGCCCCAGGACCAGTCCGAAGGAACGCATGTGCTGGCCCAAGAGCACCATGAGCACATGAGATGAGTATCTGGTGTTTCGCAACACTTCATCACAATGACCTACTGCAGCTGACAAGTGTCCACACTCAGTGCATGGAAGTAGCCTGCTTCGAAGTGCTTTCAATGTACATATTTTTCGGGTGAGAGGCTGCGAGTGCCGGAAGTGCCGGAAAGCTTGACTCTGGTGAGCCAGCGGGGCAAGCCGAGGATGGGCACTGCGATTGCCAGCGGTTCAGTCCCACGCAGTGACAGACTTGCAAGGACACACCAATGCTTCCTGGAGACGGAGATGACGCTGGCCTTGGGCACATTGGATAGGCACGTCACCATTTGCGGCACATCTGGGGTTCTTCCTGTGAGGTCAAGACGGTCAAGCTGCTTCTTTCGATCCCTACCTGGCCGACTCGGCCTCGCCCCCGCATAAGCTGTGTCGTTTCAACATGTCCTCAGAGCTATCAGAGGAATTCTGTAGAAGTTTAACCCAATTGGGGTTACACGAAGTTGTGGATGGCGGGTCCAGGTGCAAAGTCCGCCCAGGACTGCTGCTGAAGAGCCGATGCAATGAAAAAGAGGAGGAGGGCTTGCCTATGCCTGCCTGCTTGTCTGATGAGCAGGTTTTTCCAAGAGAGCTGGCCTAGTGTCGGGGATTCGCATTGGAAGAAGCCCCACGCATTGGCACACACCTACTGCTCTGCGTCCATGGAGACAGTTGCGGCCAGTTGCAGTAGCTTGATTGGCTTGTTGGAGACTGCATCCTCCCTGCTGACCTCTGGCTCGGCTTGCTTGAGGCGAGCGCCACATATGACATAGCAAGTCTGAAGCCACCTATATGTTACAATTGGGAATTGGGGCCAGACATTGCTTGTGCTTGCTAAACATGTAGTCGCCGTCATGTGCGAGCAATGAGTTGGTGGCAAGGCCACGCCTACAGAGGAGGCCTGACCCAACAATAGCGGGTCTTCTCTTTCAACTTTAAACTTTGTAAAACTTTGTAAAACTTTGTAGACATGACCAATAAGATAGTTTGGGTCGTCAGGTTGGGCAGCTCAGCGCTCTACAGAGGCAGGGTCAGCGGGGCCTTTGCATGGCACTTTGTCCAACCTCGGGACTCCCTCTTGAGGCCGGCGATCGTCATGAGTCGCCAGGCCAGTGGTGGCTTCAGACCGAAGTTGAGCGCATGCAAGCGTATTCTGAGGCGAATGGGGATGGATGGGATGGAGCTCGTGGTCTGGCCGGGGTTCCTTTCCAAGTTGGGGCCAGAGATGACAGAGCTGCTATGACTTGCTCCGTTTCCTGTCAGGCTCCCCTGCGTGGTCTTGGCGTGAGGAGCGAGAGGGCAGCCAGGCCGGACCACCAAACCCATTGGAATGTACTTTCAGTAGGGTGTCTTGTAGGTCTCGGACATGTGATTGTAGGACACTTGCAACGCTTGTGGACTGCAGGCAGAGATTGTGCGCCGGCTACAAGTCCTCGCCAAAGCCAACAGGCCAGAGCCACGCTGCTGAAAGCCTGCTCGGGTTCGCTACTCTCCCGCTGAGACTTGAAGGTCAGCCGAAGCCTGGGACATGGCCGCCACGAGCTCATGACATCTCACGGCCAGCCCGAGCCGCTCCCGTAGAAGATGCATAGTGCGCTCCCAGGTTGTGCTCAAAGATTCCGTGGCGTGGTTGGGCAGCCCGGAGCCCGAATCCTGCGGCCACGAGAGTCATAGTGGAGAGTGTATGGCGGATTGTGCGAAGGCCGGGAGTTTGCAAATGCAGCTTGGGCTGTCGCGATTGCAAGGCTCGGACGGCTGACTCGCAAGAGATAAATGCTCTAGCTGAAGTATGGTCTGATCTGGTCCAACATGCACACCCCATATCGCCAACCATGCTGCTCTTTTCCACGAGGGTGACTCCCATAAACTTATTTGCAACCACCACCTGGGGGAGTTGCCCGTTTGCTGTCGTAGCTCTGCTACGATGCTACGCATTGCAAGTCTTCGGCATGTGCCCTTGTTAGACCTTCGATGGGGTTCGGGTTTTACATGAATGTGCTGCTGCACTGTTTTGCTTCACAGGCATCTGCTTGGGCTCAGCAGCCAATGCATCCACCAAGCACCATTCCGTTGACCAGTGTTCCGCTGACCGTTCCGCAGACAAGCGTATCCATGCGGCAGCGGTGGTGGCACGCAGTGCGCATCGAAGTGTGCGTCCAGAATTGTGAAGCTGTCGCGACAAAGAGAAGCCATTCAACATGTGCAATCATCACCTTCTAATCTGGGGTCCCAAGACATTGTATGTGACAAGACGGGACGCCAGAGCGAGCCAATTTGGGAACATGTTGCTGAAGCGGCCCAAAACAATATGAGAAAATTCCTGGAGAAGCTCCTCAACGTAGTCGAACCGGTGTCCTCCCGGGTGCGTGGTATGGGTCGGCTCGCTGACCGGAAGGACTGCTGACAAGCTCCTCATGCACGAGTTGCCGCAGGCTGGTTGTACTGATTATTTTCTTCCACTTGCTGCACATGCTGCAGCGGAAGCGGCCACAGCAGCCCGCCTTCGAGGCTGCGGTGAGCAAGCTGCTCGTGGCTCAGGAAAAGCTGTGTCGTGGATAAGTGAAAGCTGTGTAGTCACGTGCTTCTCTTAAGGTGAGTTTATAAGTCCCTCCCAGGCCGGACATGCGATCGCAGGAGCTTGCGGACACGCTGCAGACCATTGCGAGGATTCTAACGCATTGTATCTTCGAGAGACATGTGAAAATTGTGACAATCTCTTCGAGTCTTTGGACGGCCATAAAATGCCAGTCAGCTCAAGCCTGCAGGCTCGCAACTCTGGACCAGTCGCCACTCCAAGAAGGATCCCATTGTTGAGCCCGTTTGAGTCCGGATGAACATGTGGAGCTTGTGGAAACTCTACTTCAGTGGCATTCGGTTGCGCTCGGCGCAGGCGCACGGTGTGCGCTGTAGTGCGCCTTCGAGCTCAGCGCGCGGGATCCTTCTAGCACCGCTGGGCCCTCATTACTCATCACTCACTCTCGGATATCAATCGGCGTGAGCATGCGTGAATCTGTGTGACCTGCTTCCAGCGGTGTTTTGCTGCGTACACTGAGGCCTGGAGCCTTGGCAAGGTCCAGGCTGGAGGCAAGCCTGCTTTCCAGACGATAGTGTAGCTGGCTCTTCCCCAGGCCGGCCGGCCCTCTGCAGCCAAGAGTTTTTGGGATGCCTCTGCCCGCCAGGTTGCGCTTTTCAGCGATCGAGCTTTGGATGACATGCTTTGGGAACCGACCCAAGCATTCAGAGCCACCACACCCCTGCCTTGCCCGTCGCGAAAGATCACGAGCTGACTTCCGCTTCCATGCTGACATGATTATCATCCCACTCCTGCAGTTTGCTTGGGTTGCAGCTAGCAGCGGTTTCTTTTTTGCCATTTAGGCCTTCGCCACTGCCGAAGCCTTGGATCAGTTCAAAGTCTTGGCTGCTTTGCAAATGCCTGAGCTGAGGTTGACTCCCACGCGGGGCCACCATCGCATTCGACAACAAGGAGAGAGTTATTCGGGAACACCAGGCCGCGCCAGCGTGTCTCCTATAAGACTCCAGAATCAGGATGAGATCTGCCGGTTCAGCACACTCGGTGAACATGGCATGTGCCTCAGACATTTCCAGACATTCTGCAACGCATTGCCGACCTGGCTTGCGACTTGGCCTGCGGCTTAGTGGCTAGAGCTCCGACAGCTCATTGCCCCGCTCTGCCCAGGTCTGGTCATTGGCAAAGTTGCAGATGCACTCCCAACCCATGCTGCAGGCACAAGAGCCTCATTATGCAGAGCCAGTGTCCAGCGCGAGCACTACAATTCAAGCACTACAATTCAAGCATGCGCCAAGCACAAGGGCAGTTCAAGCACAAAGGCGGTTCAACTCAAGTGCGGCTCGAGCACCTACGATTGGAGCACGAATCCTGATTCAACCACACACAGTCCAGCACAGGCGATTCACGCAAAAAAGGGCGGCTCAAGCGCTGGCGCGTGGAGCATGGGGGATGAACACTTTCATGTGCTTTGAGCACCGCTGTTCTCCTCTTAGCGTTCAGGGTTTGCCAAAGGGGGTTTTAGGGCAGTTTAGGGCTTCTCATTCATCATATCCTTAACACTTGATCAATCGCTACACGACCTGCCTCCGGCTGGGCCTGCCCAGCAGCGAGACAACCCAAACCGGAGATCGCGCTTGTGAAGGTGCTGTCAGGCTTCAGGGCTTTGAGAATGTGGGAGCGGTAGAACAAGAAAAGCACCCGGCGGGGGTTTGGGTAGGCTTGAAGGGTGTCTGGGAGCATAAAGCAGACCCCACCTCTAATTCCCGCCCTACCGCCCCCTGCACAGATTGTACCCCTTTGTGTGGCACTTCCCCGCTCAACGGTGGCCCTGTTTTTCTGGCTTGGTGCCGCTCCACCCTCACACTCCCCTGCTTCCTCACCCCACACCCCAGAGGCCCCGGCGGATCAGGGTCGATATTCGCTTTCGCAGTCATGATTTTCTTTTGCGGTTCACCCCCTACCCCCAATCTCCCATCCCTGGTGTTTCCTTTTCAGATTTGCACCGCTCGTCTCCTGCGAGGGCTTTGATCTTCGCACCCGCCATATCCTTGTACTGGTTTAAGGTTTGGGGCCCTCCTCGTATCCCGTTTCGTTGCCTGCCCTCCACCCCGTTTCAGGGTTTGGGATTCGTGGATTTTTGCGGATCTCACGCCTCTTGGAGGCATGCTTGGATGTTGTGATGTTGCAGCTTAAATGTGATCGTTCATGGGCCGATGTTTTCTGAAGAGCATGACCCATGTAGAGCGGGCGTAGCTTGCGCGGTTTTTTTTGCAGAGCCCAAACAGGACGGATGTGGAAAATGTGTGGAAACCATCGCCATGAGAAGGTCCGTTGCCCACCAGCGTTGACCCACCACATTCTTGGAGGAACAGGGACGACTCCGCGCGCAAATCGAACATTGTGCCGAAGTCCCGGCTTAGTCATGCCACTTTCGACGGAGCTGACTGGATGTCTGGGTGAGCCGTGAATCTTGTGCACAGAGGTACCGGTGGGTGAGTCCGCTGCGTGCATGATCGAATCTGCTGCCTGTGCACGATTCCGCCGCTTCAGTGCACGAATGCGTCATGCACCAGAACACGAACCCGCTGTTCGCGAATCGATCGCTTGTCATCGGCTTTGCGGCACATCTGATGGAGCTGGGAGTCATGGCCAGTGTCTTCAGGAAAACGATGCTGTATGCTAGCTTCGTACAAGGTAAGACTCCGAAGCAAGCACATCTAATGTGTGCTGGAGGCCACCTCTGAAGACGCAGTCGCTCATTGTTCCTCTTTGCAGCTGCTGCTCCGTCGCATTGGGTATCATCTGGGTTAACTTTGGGCTGCCTCGATCCAGATACCGAGCAAACCACCTGGCAGGTCCAACTTGGGCTGGGCTCGTGCTGCGACGGCGTGTGTGGGCAGGGTAGCAGCCCAAAGCTGCAAGCGCACCTGCCAAATCTTGCATGATCTTGCACGCATTTTCAACACACAGTGCACATTCAGTGTACGTTTGCCGACACCGCCTAGGCTGCCTTGGCGTCGGCTGTGGCAAAGGTGTTGGACCGCATGTTGGGAACCCGGCGCTTGGTATGCCACAGCATGTTGGCCTTGCACGTCTTCGCGATGTTGCTGTGAACGCTGCCCAGGCAGGCGCTGAAGGAATGGTCGGCGCAGCAGCTGTCCAACCTTGCATGGCCTCTTGCGAAGGCTTGCTGAGCCTCGTGAAGCCCCATGGTGTCATGATGCCTCACGATTGGCATGGTTCATCATGATACATTAGGATGTTATGTACAACAGCTTCGCTTGTGCTCCGTACCTGGGCTCAGGGAGGTCACTAGACAGGTCGGGTCCAAGGCGTCGCAGCCATGTCGAAGCTCAACATTGACAATCTCAAGAAAGGCATTGCCGGGGCCATAGAGGTGCGAGTCATCTCCCGCATGTCACAGTGCCAAAAACCAGTGTACTGACCACGCTTGCAGGAAACATGCATGGTCCTGGGCATTCAATGCCTGATTGGGGAAAGGGAAGACTGGCACCATCAAAGCACTTAGGCTGGAATCCTCGAGGGCAGCAAGGAGAAGCAGCGAAAGTTCCTTGAAACTGCTCGCGGCCCAGGTTCGAAGTTCGAATTCCTACAATCGCTACAATCATTGCACAGACACTGTCATGTAAACACATAGTCAGCTCCAGCCTTCTCCAGCGGACTCTAGTCGACTCCAGCCGCTCCAGCCAGAAAGCCCCAAAACCTAGAAGGCATTGGAAGAAAGGAGGACCCGGCTTTTTTCCCCCCAAGCAGGCCGATTCTGCCAAAATCTCGAAGACCTAGGCATATGGTTCTGAAAAGGCATATAAAATTCATGCCGCAGGGGTTTGGTTTTTTGTTCAAGGCTCTGGGGCTTTAGTTTTCAGTGAATGGCAGTTTCCGGAGCGTTGTGGCTTGAATGTGTTTTTCTTTCCGGAGCGCTGTCCGGGATTTGACCTCCGCGAACTTGTGTGAGTTCGTCGATGCCCAGAAGTTGAAACGAGCTGCAGATGATGTGTCACCGGTGCCTTGCTGGTGCATGAAACGTGAGACCATCATGGTCCACCCACAAGGTTGAGCTGCAGATTGGCCTGAAGGACTACGACACCCAACGCGACAAGCGTTTCGCAGGCTTGATGCTGAGCTTCCGTGAATCATTCAGGCCATCACGGGATATCACGGGGTGTTGCGGTCCAGGCACCATCAAGTTGCCGCACGTCCCGCGACCCCGCTTGAAGGCACCGCAATCCGTTGGCTGCGGTAACAATGGTAAAAGGCGCAGAGCAAGCGTTGCCATGGAGAACGAAAGAGACCCACAGAAAGAGAAAAATCCTGAACTGTACCTTCGAGGTGTGCGTTCTCGGGGACGCAGTGCACTGCGAGCAGGCCCAGCGGGTCAGAGCCTCAATTGCCAATTCGATGAAGCTTTGGGCACTCATTGACAGAGAACTCAGCGGTTGCACTCCGCTGGCTGAAACTGCGTGGCTCCTTATGCAGGCGAACATTCCCTTTAAGAGCGTGGAGGACAGAAGTGACAGAAGCACGTCCTTCGTTGTGAGTTGTGCATCGTGCTTTGCAAGTTGTGAAGGACCTGAAGAAACTTAACAAGAACAAGAAAATGGTCAAGAAGCCGCGAAGCTTGGTTGGAAGCACTCACGAGCAGTGGATACATGACAACGGTCGACGATTGTTTTGATGTGAGTCAGGTTGGCCGACAGCTTCGATGCCTTCCTGGCATCTCAGGCGCATGCAAAACCATTCACAGAACTTTGGCATGCTGACGACATCTGACGAGTCTTATGACGAGTGGTTCATATGACAAAATGACATGGATCTTTGTGTCAAAGCAGCGTCAAAACGATTCGCTGCCCTGCTGCAGGTCTTGATTCCACAGATCCCACGTTTGTTGGGCCCCGGCTTGAACAAGGCTCTGACGCCTAGAGCTGCTGGAGCATGCTGGAACAGTGTCTCGATACAGCCTTAGCGTCCGCGTCAGGCTGGAAAATTCCCAACACTGGTGCAGCATTCGGACAACCTGGAGACCAAAGTCACTGAAGTGAGAAGCCAGGCAGACATGCGAATCGGGCGACACACTGTGGGGCAGCGGTCATATACGACTGGAACTGAAACTGCACCATTTTACCACGGTCTCTGAGAGCTAGCAATAGCTACGTTGCATTACAACTGAAATAACCTGTGAGATGTCCAGGTGAAGTTCCAGCTGAAGAAAGTGCTGTGCATGGGCGTTGCCGTCGGCAACGTCTCCATGACGCCAGATGAGCTGAGGCACACTCGT